>BOPP01000040.1:4541436-4556252 GCA_017312745.1 Gryllus bimaculatus | reverse complement strand
GGGGGGGATGAGGGCGAGGCCTCTGTGCTGAGAGAGCCGCGTTGTCGCAGGAGGCGGAAAGACCGCGAGTTACGCAGTGAGACTCCTACGCAGCGTCGGCTCTTGCGGCTTTTCGAGAAAACCGTTAGTGTAGGAATGATGGAATTCAAACATTTAACCACATTTGTAAGGAAATGACTTTGAACCAAATTCGAGAATAAATGCAATAATTCAAATCTTTAAATTGGTAAATAATTCAATGTTAAAATCAACTATGTAAATGTTTATTTTTTTATTTTTCCTAGAAGTTCTTTTGTTTTTGTATAATTTTTGTATTTGAGTTAAAATGTTTGTAATTTTTTTTTGAAAAATGTATGTGTTTTGAAATTTAAATGTTCAAATATTCTCGTATTTTTCGTGTTTTGTTTTGTCATATCGTGTTCATTGTAATTGCAAATTCCCCAGATGTGCTTTAGTGTGCAATTTCATTTCCTGCAGTGTGTTCCAAAAATAAATAAAACCAATTAATAAAAACAAAATAAGTTTTCGGATCTCCTTTTCAACGCATTACGTCGTTTACTTAACACAAAGCATGTATGCGGGTGTCGTAGACCTGTATGTTCAATCCAAGCATGTATCTTCGAGACATTAGAGAAGATTTTTCATAAAATTATTGTTCACGTCATTGTGTACATTTCTATTACCACTTTTATTCTACATATTTGGAATTCTTATACAACAATCTGCGTCTTTGTAAAATATAAAATATAATTTTCATAAATATAATATAATGATTTAAAATAAAAACCATATCACTAAACTTGATGGGTTACATTTCAGAGGGAAAAAAGAATAGAATATACAATATTTTAATAGTCTTGAGGACAATAGATGATCTAAGATAACAGTATTTTTTGTTAAATCTTACTTACGGGTATCTTTTATTAAGTGTTCAATGCTAATAGAAGTATATTTGAAATTTTTGACACCTAATAATAATATTAAATTCAATATGCTTTTTTTCTTGTAATGAAACATTGAGTAATTTTACCATTTGTCTAAAGCTTTTAGAGCCTTGTTTACACATCTATTACAAAGTTTCCGCAAAAATAAACCTCTTTCCACGTGTCTGCTTAGCTTCCGATTTCGGGGTGGAATAACAGCCGTCAGCTGGATCGTGTTCTGGCTTCGTGCCGAACAAAACTCCCGAGGTTGAACTGCAATGATTCCAGTCTGGATTTTGTATCTAATGAGCCTTCACACGAATCATATCGTGCAAATGAAAAGTCACGACGCAATCAATGTCCCATATAAAGATTTGGCCTACATGATTTCTTTTGTGTATCTGTTTCGTTAAATTATTTAACATTACACATCAATTGAAGTTGAACTATATTAAGTAAATTGGAATATTTTTCTTCCAGCTAGCGTGCTGAACTGACGAAATTATGGGCTTACCAAATAATGCAATATTGAGGCATTTTTGTAGTGATATTTTTGTAGTTTCAGTAGTATAATTTTATGTTTTATTTTCACTGTGTTATTTGATAACTGTTTTGTACTCTTTTGCTAGCGTCTAAAGCGTGTCTCAACAAATTAGTAAAAGATTGCAATATATAGATCTCTAACAAAAAGCTAACATAAAAACTAATTTACGACAAACAACGTAAACTGAATAGTTTTCACAGAATAAAAGCTGAGTGTTAACACTTCAAATCCTTTGTAGTTTGATAGTAAAAAGATATTAGTATTTAACTTTCACACAGTAGTAGTATATCCATTTCACATTAAACGTTGCAGTTTAGTTGAACTCAATAATTTGTAAATGTATTTTTAATACCAAAAAACCGAACGTAATGCAGTGCAATTTAATGTTTGATGCTAGTTTCAACATTCCTTTTTGTTGTCTAGTAACATTAACCAACCATCACACTACAAATTAAAAATGTAAGAATATTGTTTCGACATCTGAAAGTGAAATATTTTGTACTGAGGACATTTTAGTCTTCTCAAAAGCGACGCTTTTGAACATCGCGAAAATGGAGAGAAAAAGGGGGGTTACTTCTTTCCTGAGTGCAATGCTATTATAATGAATTCATTAAAATATTACTTTAATTTCAGTACTTGTTCGTATTTTGTTTGTTTAGAGTAGTAAATAGTTAATTAAATTAATTTATTTTAGTGTTAACGAAAAAAAAAAGTATTAAAATATTTGATTGTTTCTGGATTGACAGTGTTCCATTATGGTATTTAAAAAATACAAATGGAAAATTTTGTTAAACTAACGTATTTTGTTTTAATAAAGTTTCTTGAAACATTTTTATTACTTTTGCAATATCTGTAAAGTTTATATTCTGAAAATGACGTACTAGTAAATTAAAAGGCAATGTGAAAAAAATTACAACTCATTTTTTTCAACAAGGTTAATGTCACAACAGCTTAATGTCATAATTATACGAATTTGGAACTCTTTCTGACCTTACTCACTTCTCATCCAGTGAACAAGGTTTCATAGAAACCTAAGTTATGACTACCATAAATCGCAGTGTAGCGGAAAATATTTGTTTTACAGCTTCTTCTTTGTACAGTTATATGCCTCGTACAATCACCAAAGTCGTCATTAATAGGTACAATATTGCCAGAAATTCTTATTTCGTCATGAATTCTTAACGGAAATACAAAACTAGATGCAACACATGTGAAATGGCGCAAAGTAGATTCCCGACTCGCGACGAAAGCACTACAGTGACATTCATCGAAAATAAGCTCAAATCCACAATATCCATTTAGTGAAGCAGTGCGATATTGCTGTGACATATCCTCAACGCACTCCGCAAATAAAACGTGAGCAACACTTCGAACAAATAGATTTTTCCAAGGTTTCCCACTCGGATGAAAAGTGCTACGATAAGGTGAAAGAAACCGTAAATGAAGTTTAGTCCAGAACTATGTTTGAAACGTTTTGCGCAATTTTGAAGATGTGATTTCGTTGATACTTCGGGGAATTTCCTCACAATATCACTGATGTTTTTTGATTTTATTTAATGGATTCTTTTTTATACTCGTACGAGCTTTGACGAACGTTTAGGAACGCCATTAAAAATTATTTAACACATGTTTATACGTTGTAAATACTGAATCATATTATATATGTATATTTTATATATTTTTGTGAAGACTGTGTACCTTACCTGGACTGTCGAAGACGTATTCAAATAGAAAAGTCTGTAATATCCTGAGGAGTATTATTTGATAGAAAAAGAAATGAACCAGAGTTTTCTGAGTGATAACATGAGCTGGAAAATTATTTAAATTTAGTAATCATGACAATATTATTGACGTAATCAGCAAATATAGAAAGCATTCATCTGTCTCCAGTTAATGTGACATGTACTGAAAGCTATCTAATTAGCGTGTTTCATTATTTTTTCATTCTATTTGTTTAATATAATTAATTTTTGGTATTTTTAAATTGTCGTCTTAGAGTTTTTGCTGAGGGTTACTAATTGAAAACATATCAGTCAATTTATTGAATTGTTCCTTTAATTCATTAAAATATAGTGTTTCATTTCTGTTTATTTTCTTATTTCAACTAATTCAAAGGGATATTTTAGTAGATAACAGGAGAAAAAAATGTAAATGAAAGACATCAAATATAATTATAAATCGTCAGACGTTCTCTAAGACACCAAGAACTTTTGTTCAAATATTTCCAGTGTCACGATTAAAGTTCGTTCCGAATATACAGCTAAACTCGGCTCGGTTGTAGAGAGAGCTTTCCAAAATAAAATATAGACTCAACAATATTCGTTTATAACGCAAGCGATTCATGGCCCAGAAAGCAAGTAATCAACACTAGTGGCCTGTTCTACACGATCCCAACTGCCCGCCCAGCGCATAAAGCATATTGCAGGAGGCGTTGCAAAAACTCTCCCCCCCCCCGACACACAAGAGGGCTCCGAGCCAAAGGGCAAAGGACGAACTTTTAATCGCCTCGCCCTAGGTCAGCGCCTCGCGGCGGGGGGGGGGGGCGCAGGGCTGCAAAAGCCCTCTGCGCCAAGGGCACTCGACCTTGAGAGCGCCGGGCGCGACGTGGCGTAGGGCGTGGTGGGGAAACAAATTGTTATGAATTAAATATACGTCCTCTCCGACACTATTCGAATGCGCTTAAAGCCGAGAGGAATTGCGCCACATTTGTACAAAGAAGCCGGCGCCGCCCCGCCCTCTCCTCCTCAGGCGGTTAAAGGGAAAAGAATCGTTACGCAGGAAATGGCTCCTTAAAGTTGGCCCGGAGCAATTCAAAGTTGGCGTTGCCTGCCGTGAGGGACGGCTGCGCGCGCAAGCGACGGAAGGACCAAGTAGGGGAGTTGTGGGTGACGCCGAGCGAAGCGCCGACTTCGAAACAGATCTCCGAGCGGGGTCGCTGGGAGGAGGACTGCGGCTGGTGAGGATTGCTGCGTCCTCTGTGAACAATAACCGAAGTCTGGACATTCTCGAGGACGTTAAACGCCGAAGGTAATACGACTATTTATGGAAAAAAGTGTGAATGAATTAGTATTTTTAGTTGTCAAGGTAAAACATAACAGGTAATTGTTTTAAAAGTCTTTCTTTATATTTACATAAATATTATTGTCACGTTTTTATAACTACGTGCTTATTCATGAAGAAAGATCCAATAATCAGTAAATTTACCTAAGACACTAAGGAGCAAGTCATTGAAATTACAACATATACACCTACAAGTTATATAACATAATTAACAAGTTGCATAAAAAAAGTAACATAATAGTCGTACAAGTTAGGAAATTAATTTACGGTATTACTAAATAAATGAGGGAATTAGGTGACAATAGTAGGTTATGAAGCGATGCGTTAGTAATATATTGTGAAGTGAGGTGTCGTGTAGTGTAGAACAAAGAAATAATGTAGGAAGTGATTAATAGTGAAGTGTAGTGAAGTGAAATAAAATGTAGTGAAGTGCAGTTAACCAAAAATTTACTTCGGAGTTTGATTATGATGTTTCTTTTTAAGATAATTTTAAATGTTTTATGAATTAGTTTTATATCATTACTATTTTTATTAATAATGTTATTTTATTGGTATTATTAATATTATTATTATTATTATATAATTTGTATGTTAGCTGTATTATCTTATTTATGTAATTATCTGCCACCGGGTTATGCTCATTTGCAGTTCAAATATATTTTTCTTTATATTTATAAACTATGGAACATATCAGTTACTTTAGCATAACATAATTTATTATATGATGTATACATTTTATTATATGACGATAACAATTACTCATTACTGTAATCTCTTTTAATTATAATTGGCAAGTTTACTGATTATTTAAAACTTTTAAAACGAACATGTAATTGTAAAAACTATATGACATCAATATATATTAAATATAAAAATATAATATATAAAATGAAAAGTTTAAAACATGTATGTTATGTTTGGCGTTTACAACTAAAAATATTTATAATAATTGCACCCATTACCTCGTTCATTTGTTAATAATAATTGAATTAGAAAATTGTATGAATTCCTTATGAGCAAAAATGTCTCTAAAGTTACCTAATAACATACTACTATGCACCATTTCAACTTGAACACGAATGTCATTCGTAGCAAGTAAAAGTTTTGTCATAAAATGAGTTTGTGGCGTCTGCTGGAATTGATTATTCGTAGACGCAGAGCTCCGACCGTATTTTTTGATGTTTCCTTAATTAACAAATTGTTCCACAGCTTAGAAAGAATTTATACCCTTCATATTTTGAGGAAGAAAATTGAAGTAGTATTAACAAAATTCCAGTTTTTTCCATGTGTTCTCTCAAACAAAAGAACTGTTTCAAATGTTTTCTCGAGATAAATTACAAGAATACGTACTCTTTGAAACATTAACAATTAATTTATCACTTTTTTATAAAACTCTAACTACTATTGCGATTGGTGAATGTTCATTATTTTACCAGCTGAAAAATCCTCTATTCATTTACAAAACGTAGAGAAAAATATTACTTTTATTGTTCATTTTCAAATAACATTTGCTGGGGTACGGAGTAACCCATGTGGACTCTTCCCAGTCAGTTCACCACAAAATACAAAGCTCAATTCTGTGCCTTTTCAAGTTATTGCCTTTTTTAAAACAAACATTTATTTGCAGTTATCTCTCGTAATTGCTTTTTTTGTTTATTTTGTATTTGCTGTATGCTGACCATTTTACCAAAATCACAGCGGAGAGAGGCACCTACTACGTGTAAAACAATTCCTAAATTCACAGTTGCTCTAAAGTTCACGGGTGTATATTTCTTAGAAGGGGAGTGTGAATTTCGTATTCAGATGAAAAATCAATTCTCATTCATCGTTCTGACCATTATGTTCCTCATGTTTATGAGTTTTACCGTCATAGGCTTTGTCTTAAATCTTTATCTTTGTATTGTGATTCGTCTCGCTGATGTTTTAATTTGATTCCAACTGATATTCTGATATGGTTAAAAATTTGAATCAAACGATTTAAATCAATAATTTAAAAAAGAAAATACTATATCTTTATTGTAATTCTTTAGTGAATGTTGATATTGTATATACTATCAAGTATACATCAATCTGTTAGTGTGGTTAATCCGAAATTAAGTAATTGTTTTTTCTGATTAGTTGAGGGATTTAGTTATCCCCTTAAGTGTTACATGTACGTTGATGTCTAATTACTAACGTTGTACTTCAATTTTATACTTTGAAAACTGGCATTGAATGTTAGAAAATCGTGATTTGTTTGCGTGAAAAGCGTATGAAAATCACAATTAACTTCTTAATATAATTAAATGCATTAAAACCATTGCTAGCCATACATAGCCCTATAATGTTATTTACTTAATATCTTAATAATATAATGTCAATTTCAACGCAATGTACTTAATTACAAGTAACACTACTACTAGATATCTCTCAGAATAAACCGTTCTGATGATTTGGAATGATTCTTTGCTGTGTTGTTTTCTCTAGTATCATTCGTCTCAAGAGGGAAGAAAGCTGAAGAACTTTGTGGGGTTAGCTTGCGTTATAGATAATGAATGGAAGATTTAGTGATTGACGTTTTTCCGAACTTTATACATGTTTAATGATTTAATTACACAAAATTATCGATTTAATGTGTACTCTTCTATTTCATCATAATTACTTATATTATTTTGGATTCTGTCTTGTGTCTACATAATTATGTTTAAAGACATCCCGCCCAAGTCCGTGGAACGAATTGCGGCGAAAGCATATTACAGCAATTTATAATTAGAGACACGCCTCCCATTCCTTTCTTTTCTCTCCTGTCTCGTGGACACTACCTAAACAAGCTACCATTATCACTGTTTTTCATGAACTCACAAATGAATAATAAATTACATCGAGGTTGTAAATTACGTAAATTAAGTTCATGAATTAAAATAAAATACAGGTCAGAAGGACGCCTGAATATTTTTTTCACACAAGGTTAATACGGTTTTGTTTTTATACGAATAATTGCGTCACTCGTTCTGTCACTCCTTTTGCTAACCTTCCAGAACTCAAAATAAAAACGTCTAGTATAATGAATACCTAGACAATTTATTTTGTTGAATTTGTAAAAATTAGATTCGTTATAATGATTAACGTTTAACTATATAAAGTACTTCTAAAGTATAATTTTCGAATAACAGGTCATTCTGGATAATTATCAGAGTGATTGGCCAATGCAATAGTTTCAAGATATTTCGTGTCCTGTCAAACAATAAATTCTATGGATATTCTCATTTACTTCGTGTACATACTAGGGAAAACCCGTGAAAAATTACAGGATGCAAAGATACTCCCGTATTAATAATTCATTATAATGAATAGAAGAATACAATTCAATTTCTTTAATACTAGATGTGTGTTTGTTTTTTAATTAAAACTTTCTTGTATCAGTAAAGGTTCTAACTGCATTTTTCAAGGGGACCGCAAAGCTGTTTTAAGGAGACCCAAAAGAGCCACCAGATAAAATGATGTGCTTTTTTTCAACTGTTGCCGCTAGTTACCACGTCCCATGAAGAATTCGAATTTAGTTTCTCTGGTATTTGGTGTAGTGGTTTAGACCAACTGCGTTCTCGGGAATCGGAGCGTGTGTATTGGAGATTGCACTTATGTTCGCGCAATCCGCCCGTTATGGCATCTATAAATGCTATTTCCCGAGCAAAGGGATTTTTATCTTCTCTCTCCAGAGTTGCTCTCTTCTTTCGGTCTTACTTTTGTAGTATTTTATATTATTTTCCATTTATTTGTTTCTACAAAATAATTTGTACTACCACATACCTCTTTCGTAATAAATCAGCATTTTTTGTTATTTTTAACTAAGTGATAGTGAACGTAAAGTTCAATTTGGGAGTTTGAACATCAGAGCAGTGATGTCACTGTAGTGACTTTCAAGCTCCCGATTGAATTTCATTGTATCAGCTGATGAAACGTCAAGAGCCATTATAAATAAATCGAAATAAGTTGGTTCTGACGGTGACAATTGAGTTTCCATAATCACCAACGTTGTATACAACATTGTTGATTAGAGCCGTGTGATTAGCATGTATTGCTAGCGCGCGTCGCGGTCAGGGATATTATATTAATCTTTCTGCTTCCGCAGATTTCGAGTTCCGAAGATGTTGATTGACTCGCGCTGCGCTCACTTTATGCACAAAACGTCCGAGAGTGCTCGGCACGTCTTCATTCACTCAAACTTCAAAAGCAAATTTTTCCAAGCGAAAACTATCGAATTATACCGCCAGGTGTTGTTACAATACCACAGCATTTTATACCGCTTCAAATGTACAGAAAGCGAAAGCGTATGTGCTTATTAAGAGTGTGAGAGCTGACGCGAAATGTGTGCTTTGTTGCAGCACCACAACTCGAACGACCAGCACGTGTTGCTGCGGAACGTGAACCTCAAGTCGACGGGAGTGTACCGCTGCGAGGTGTCCGCCGAGGCGCCTTCCTTTGCCTCCGCACAGCGCGAGGGCCGCATGGAGGTCGTCTGTGAGTACCTCTCCCTCTCGCATGAGGAATCGTCTGATTGTATATTACTCGCGCAAACTTTTCTTGAACGATGGATTGCAGAAATGTGGGTAGAGTGGTTAGTTACGAAATCGGACACTAGAGTTTATGAAGAAATGCCAATCTCTGAAAAATCAGCCATGCCTTCTCAACTTTATAAATAATTTGCGTTTTAACATTCTCAAGAGTTCGAGGTAAATCCTGTGGTGGATCTTCGCCTGCTTCGGTCATTTCTTTAGTTTTTTTGGAGAAAATCACGGACAGAAGTTCTCGTCTTCAACAGAAAATAGTTTGTGCTTCGCGTCAGTGAAAATGTGTTTGGAATGATGTCTTCAGTGTTCGCTGCGAGCTTTTGCCTTCAACTGTTTATTGTGCAAGAGAGGGGGAAGAAAGGTAATTGTTCAAGAAAAGTTGCGCGATTAATAGCAGGTCAGATTATCCTCACAGCCCGCTGTTTTCCTTTTGACGTTTTTAGTAAGCATAGCTCGATTGTACCCCATTCTAAGGTTTCCCTCACATCCTCTTCTCAAATAACCTCCTTTCACTTTTGACGTCCTCAGAAGTCATAGCTGGATTGCATCCCGGGTTCAGGTTTCTTTCTCACCCGCTTCCCATTTAATCACCGTTCACTCTTGGCTACTTACAAAGACATGTCCTAATTGCATTCTGGTTGATGTTTTATGAGAAGGAAGGGGGGAAATTAACTAAGAGCCCCTCATACCGCGCCACTCAGCAGCACTTACGAGTGGCACGTCTGCTGGAAAAGCATTGGTTTAAATGGACATGTTCACACGAGCAGCGTACATTCGCTAATGTTTCGCTTAGTGGCCAATTCTAGCAGCGCAAATGTGCTTCCATGCTACCGCCAGCAGGTCACAGTTTTAAATGGCAACCTACACTCAAGACCACTCGGACGTTCCATCGAGCCTATTTTTATTAGTTGACTTCCTTATAGAAGCTGGAGCCCACAGCGGTGTGACTCACGAATCCTTCCTTTCCCACGCTCAGTGGCACTGCCAAGGGCTCAACACTTCTCGGTGAGACCACAGAGTAGCCCCGTGTGAGGCAGCGTAAGTTCCATTCAAGTGTAACCCAAATATATGCTTTCGAACACAGATGACAGAATATTCAGATACGTGTATTTGTCTAATTAAAATACAATTATTATAATTCTTCGTTTTATTAGGTAAGACCATGGCGCTTTTGTCCATCTTTAGAGTACGTTACGGTGTTCGAGAAACTCAGTTTCAATAAATTAAGAATATCCTACACTGTTTAATTTCAAAATAGTAAGCTTTGAAGCAATGTTCACCGTCAATAGGATCATGATTTATTATTTTCCTCTTTCACGTTCTTTAAGTACGAAAGTGAGTAGAACGTCTTCAATCCTCTAATACATGCACGTGCTCTTTCTAGTACCAACGAGGAAAACGGATCAGTTTGCATTCGGACAGTCCTTTTTGGGGGGGAGGGAGGTAAATATCTTAGGAAACGTTGACTGCCGTATGCAATCGGTTTTTCCCTACACACGCCCTTAGGTTTTAAGAATTCAGGATTGAGAGCCACTAGGCCTTGCCCCCATGTCCTTGAAGGGGACTTGAAGGGGACCTGAGGCAGTCGATTGTGCGCTGAGAAATGGGAACGGCATGACACAAATATATTTGTCGTCCGATCACTTGATGTGCTATTTAATTACGAATTCGCATTAGATAAAATGGCACATTATAATATTCCATGTAATAAAGGGTATTGCTGAAGTAAATATAGCGTAATAACCATATAGATATTGAGTTAGAAAATATGCCCAAACGTCAAAAAGGCGATCGAATAAGACAAAACATTATATGTTATGTGTGGCCAAAAGAACATTCTGTGTTCATTAGCAATTATACACTTGGGCTGGCATGCTTATAAATAATCAACTAACATACACGTAATGGACTCTTTTAGACATTTCAAAGATAAATTACTCTTGTTTTATTCAGAAGATTAAAGAGGCTTCTTAATGGTTAATAGTGTGTTTCTAAAGTACCTCTTTATCACCTGGGGGTCATTTATATTTTCAACTTTTGTCGTTGGCGCTCCGGGCGGAGAATTACTCCTGTGAGTTCTCCTTGCGGTGAAGGTGAAAACTATTTAACTTCATGTAACGAGACAATTGTACGCCACATTTGTACTGTGTACTATCTAACAATAACAAATAGGATACAATCAAATCATGTTACAGAATACAATACATACACATAATAGTCTCGAGAAAGATACTGTACGAGTGACAAAAGAGCTCGTGAGCTGATGCCTTTCTCTGGTAGAAAATGTGTTCTTTTCGTTTTGAATAATACAATTCTAATTTCATGTTAGAAAGAAAGTAAAATATATGATGTTAGGGAGAGAGCTACATTTAGTGTTCAGAAGGCAAGAAATGTGAATTGATCATGTGAATCAATTATAATATCAATGAAAGAAAAATCTGATCGAAGAAGGCGTCGTTGAACCAGATGCTACTTATACTAGTATTACAATCATTTTCAATCTTTTAAAACTATACAATACGAAAAGTAACAAACATGTTAGTAACATCATTTTTTTTAATATTCACCTTAATAATTGTATATAAAGAGATGCATAAAATTGTTTTAGTTGCAATTTAAACTTGTGTAACTATTTTATTTGTTTGAAGACATCTGAGATTTGTTGTAATATGATTTTCTATAATTTTGATTGGATGTTTTGCAAGACACGCAAATAGCGTCTGATAATTAGGATTCATCCCCCATTTTGTTTTATTCTGCTTCTCTCTTGCATATAAAATGGGTGGCTATCCTTGAGTAACTCAGTTATGACAAAAAACATTATTAGGGAATGAATGTTACATGATTATTCTAATTTATTGGTCGAAATGTTTCCCTGATGAATCAGTTCACCATTTCCAAATATTTCAGTGCATGCATGAATAAATTGAAGAATCAGATAATGTGTTAATTAGTGCAGTAATATAATGGTGAAGTATTACGAATAACCTGAAGAGCGTCAGAATGAGACCTATGAGTCCGGCCGTACATCTCTTTTCCTCTCCACCAGCAATTTGCTCTTAATTCCAGATCTCTCTCGGTAATTCGATGGGAAAACCATGATACAATTTATTCGCGAATATTCTTAAACGGTGTTCGACGCCCATCCCACATCAAATGCATCATTCACGTAACATCAAAAAGTGTCGATTGCGATAAACTCAATTTTTTTAGTTATGTGATGGGTCCATGAAAAAAACAGTATAATGTCAAAAATTGTTTCAAATAAGAAACGACTAACAAAGAAGAAAAATACAGAAAACCCAGACTTAAAATCATCTCTGTTGACTGTAAGCTTTTATGTTAGAATGAGGGAATCATCAAACGTGCTGTGTGGCCACTTTTAAAATTTTGTCTCTCGCAGTCTATACGAAGTGTCATACAGTTCCCGAGTGCTCATTGACATCTCTGCTATGTTTTACTTTACGTGAAATGCTTTTGGTGCAATGTTTTACCTCCCTATTTGCGACACGAATAAGAAGACTTGACTCGAGGCTGCTTTCGTTGTTATAACATAAACCTTTCATTGTCGTTGAGTACAAGGGAAAGTTTTACTTGTCGACGTAAATGTCTTGTAAAGAAAACATGTAAGCTTTTCATGTGAAAGTACGTCTCCTTCGGGCAGAGTTGCGGAGAGACGAACAGTTAGGATGCACTTCGCGAGTTGACTTGCGTCATCGCCTCGGCAATATGTTCGTGAAGAGTAGAGAGATTTTCACTTCTCAATTGCATTAGTAGGGGGAATGGAACGGAAAAAATAGCCTTATCATCAGTGAAAGAAGAAGAGGATCACACGTCAAATAAGAGAATGAAGGTATAAAGAGGAGATGTGGATGAAAGAAAGTGCGTAAAGGAGGGGCAAAGAAATGACCTTATTTATTTTGGGGTTGCTTCCTCGCCAGGACAGCCAAATTTGGAGAAGTTTAAATGTTCTGATAGTGATTCCGGTGTTGGTGGTATCGACAATACCGTTTCATAGTTGATACAGATTACTATCAGAAGTATCGGTATGAATTATCGGTAACATATGTTTTAAAAAATGTTCTTTTGTTTAAGAAAATATAGACAATTAAGCGCGCACTATTCCCTTTCCAGCCATTGCCTTTGGTTTTTTCAGATGTCACTTGAACATAATTTTGTATTTATGTAAATAAAAGGCGATATTTACCTTAAAGCGATGGCTGATATTGGCCCTTGTACTTAATGTCCTGGAATTATTTAATTAATACATTTGTTTCATTACATAAACGCATTTTGGGTTTCGTTCTTTTGTGTATTAATGTCTTCATATCTATTAAATAATCTGACCTAATCGGACCTAAACTCTAGCCTACTCGAGTTTGTGTAGTCTTGATGCCTTGTTCAAAGAAGCCTTTGAATCGTTTCTAGGCATGGATTTTCGTCCATTGTCGGTGAGTTTGTGTGTGTGTGTCAGAGAGAGAGAGAGAGAGAGCACTGTCTTGCAAAGGGGATGTCTTTGAGCTGATCCCAGTTCCTTTTTCCATCTACAAGGAGCCTAGAAGTGCATTAATGCGTATAGTATTACCTCCTTAGAGCTAATATCGCAAGTAAAATCGCAAGCCTACTTAACCAATCATTTTGACCTGAATTGCAAAAAGGTTTTGCAACTGCCGTTTGCGTATTTGCTCGCTCCATCGCAACCCCTTGTGTTGAAAAAATTGTGAATTACATCGAAGTGATGTTGCAAGCGATGGAAGAAAGCATCGAATGAAAATTGCGAACTACTGTATGGTTTTTTAGTCACTTGAATTCAATTTTTATAATCACGGTTATATTAACGGCATTGTTGGTTTGACAAAGACTGATGAATAAATAATTGGGAACGCGGAATATATAATTATGAACAATTCATCGTCAATTTCTAATGAATTAGTACTTCTTTATAATTAGAATATTGAACATCGGAGAGTGCTCAATAGCGCCAATTTCAGACGATGAATTACAGTTACTCTTGGGAATTTTAGAGCCATCTCCAAAATAGAAACTACAAAATATTAATCATTAAAATAAATTAACAATTTACTCACTATAATTTCAAATATTGAGATAAGTAGGTTTTTATTAAAAATTGCAACACTTTGGATAGTTAGTTTGACCTGTGTGCTTTTCCTCTGCACCTTTTCGCAAATGCCAGAACAAACATTTTTACAAAAATTACACATGTGAGATGTTCCGAGATGAAAGCCAAAGCGAACTTGCGAGTAACTTTTTCTTTTTGGAGTTAACAGGTCGTACCTACTTCTGTGCGCCTTCTTGGGAGACGGCTACTCACTAAGCGTCTCGCGTTCAGGGCGGAGACATCTTAACGAGCTCGTGCACCCTACCGCCCGCCATATTAGAACAGGTCGTAAAACCTCTTCAACGCAAATCTTTGGAATTCCAAGAAACGAGCCAGCCTCAGGCGCCGAAGCCTTCCCAGCCCCCGCCCCGCCGCTCCAACAGCCTCCCCCTCCACCACCCGTCGCCCGTCGCCATCCCCACCGCCGCCTCCGCCACGCCGTCACCTAAAAGCTACCATCACACCATGGTGCCCATCATCGCTGCCACCACCGCCCGCCACCCTCGCCATCACCGCCACCGCACCCACGCCGGTTCTTCTTCCCTTACCGCCTCTCCGCAGCCAACCGACACCCCACAACCTCCTTCCGCCGTCGGCCACACCGCCTACCACCGCTACCACCG
>BOPP01000040.1:4526703-4540889 GCA_017312745.1 Gryllus bimaculatus | reverse complement strand
GTTGGCTGGAGTGAGAGCGGAGGAAGCAGGGCAGTGCAGAAGCAGAGGCGACGGGGGACGAGCAGGTCCGGAGACGGAGGCAAATTCAGGAACAAGGAGGTTAAGAATGGGTCTGGAGATTGGTGTCATAGGCTGGGACGGCGGATATGTCAAGTCCGGAAGTGGTAGCAGAGGCAACGGGGAAAGAACGAGTAAGGTGGTGTCTATGGAGACGGTGGAGGAAATGGCAAGGGGATATGTGAGGGGGCAGATGTGGGCTGCGTGGGCGGCGTGTGCTAGACAGTTTGAACGGTGACGGACTTTCGACACCTCAAGTTAGTTACTAGATCGAATTCAGCCGCTGTCTGTCTGGAGAAGAATACTAGCGAAAAGCTGCTGTGATCGGCACTTTTCCGTGTTTTTTTAAAAAATAGCAGGCGAATGCCGGAGCATTACCCTAAGAAACGGGTCAAGGCCCGCGCTTCTATCTTCTCACTAGTCTTATTCCTACCCCTTATTTATATACAACTAATTCACATGTTGCGAGGTCAGTAGAGAGGGTTGCCCTTGCTAGGGTGGTGACCCGCTAGGGGAGGTACATAAAAAGGGATATGTGCTGGGAGAGGAAAAATCTCTCGCAAACCATGGGAAGTGTTCAGTACATGACAGTTTTGGAGTAGGCATAGGGCGGTCGTCGGTGCGGGGTGAGGGCAAGTGAAGATACAGGAATTAATGACGACGAAGCGTTTACATGACAGTCGTGGTATTGTTGGAATTTGTGGATTGCATGCAATTGCAAAGCGCAGTGACGGGGAAAACCCTGTAGTGTTATTGTTTATTAGATCGCAGGTTTACTTTAACTGCTGAGTCACATGAACAGATAGTAGCGATAATGATGATGTGAATATGATGAAAGAATGGTGATATGTCAGTAACCGGAAGAAACCCCGAAGAAACCTGACGAGAGCTAGCTTTGTCCACCAGAAAAGTAATATCGAATTACAGCCAACTTAAACAGCAGTGTTGAATGACGATAAAGCTATACATAATGTCATTATCCTTCTCCTCATGCACACACAGTACTGGAGGCAGCTGCGCCGTTGGGGCAGGGAAAAACCCGCAAAAACCTGCCAAATACTAGCATTGTCCACCAAAAATTTCACATGGTTTTCCCGGAGGTCAAACTCGGGCTTCAGCGTTGAAAGGCGTTTGCTCTAGACGTTACGCCACGAACCCCCTCCCCCCTGCAAGGATAGCACCGGAGGCGGCAGTGCCGATGAAGCGGCCGCGGGGCGGGGGGCGGTGGCTGCGGGGGCGGAGGCGAGGTCGAAACTTGGCTCAACTTCGTCGAGAAGAGCAGCATGGCCTGCGGGCACTGCACGCCGGCGGTGGGGTCGAGGAATGGATGAAGTGGTGAGGGGTGGCGAGAGGGAGGGGGGTGGAAGCCAGGCACGTGGAGCGGGCAACGAGCGGGAAATAGAGGGGTTTCTGCCACTGGCCGTCCGCACTTCCTGCTCGGGGCAGCACCTCCGCTCTGGATATACGTCGACCCGGCCCCTCGCCTCTTTTGGCCTTCAACGCAATCACTTCCTTACGGCCCATTCACAATGCAAACGTGAACATAAGCTTATAGCGCATAGACATAAACATTAACATAAGCGAAGTATTCACAATGTCTTACATAAATGTAAGCATAATAAGAGTTTCTATTGGCTGTGAGGCATTCTACTTTACTATTGGTTGGATGTGAGAACCGATTTCGTGGTATCGACTGTGTCCACGGCCCATATGGTGTTAGTTCCTCTATCGACTTCGATTTTCGATTTTGAGTTAACGTACAGTAATTAGTTTATTTCTTAGGTTTTACTTAAGTATAAGCACGGAAACTTGAAGCTTGCAAGCTTTTAAGTTAACGACTAACGTGTTATGCTTTTGCGAACGCATTGTGAATAAGATCGCTGACGGACGTAGTTCTAACTTTAATATTGACGCCATGATTATGTTTATGGGTCTTTACCCAGAAATTCTCCTGTTTTGTGGAACCATAAAGTAATGAAAATGTATATTTCGAATGGTTCAAATTTTCTCCAATAACTGATGTACACGGATAAGCGTATGAAGTGAAGGTTTAATTCTGCCGAACATTGTTTGTCGAGAACTACAGAGGTAAGTATTAGTCGGGAACATTTTGTAATAATTCTGCAATGGATGTTTCTGATCTAGATGAACTTTTTTGGTCTCTTTAATCCATACAAGCATGGTTGATTGGTGAATGGGAATGCTCGTTTATTTAAAAAATTAAAACAGCACAACTGTTGATAGAGTCGAAGTTTTATGACAGTTTTAATCACTCGTAATACCAGAAAGGGGAGCTCGTAATCTGAATTTTGGTGCTAATAAATTATTTTCTTTAGGATTTCCTCGTCATTTCGTACAATAGGGTTAACTAAAAAATCTCTACCGATTTTATGTTTATCTTTACAAATGAATTTCTAAAATCTATTTTTGGTTATTTTAGATTGTGTGCACGCACATTCACATGTGAATCCAAAACGAATATTTACCAAAATAGGAGTATAATATAATCTAGAACTCCTAAAAAAATCACACAAACGTGTAGTTCCAAGCAGTCATGAAATTTTTTCCTTTACTTTCCGCGCTATCTCGCCGCACGATTTCCTTCCTCTTAAAACCCAAACCTTCCTCTTCTGATGCCATCTTCTTTTGAACTCGGCGTCTTTTGTAGGCCATCTGCCCAGATCCAAGCCCGCTTCTCCAAATCTCCCATCTCGCCGCGCCGGCCTCTTGGCTGCGGGAGCCGGCGTCGCCGTCGTTTTGCGGAGAGCTTCGGCGGCCGCCGGCAGCGCAGCCACGTGGGTCGGACACGTGTTAACGGCGGAGCGGGACGCGGGTGGACGCTGGGGAGGTGGCGCGGTGTATCGAGGCTCAGGGCAAAACCCTTGCATCGCCCGCGGAGTAGCAAGAAGCAAGGCTCGACCTGTCTAACCCGCCACGCCCCTCCCCGGCTATTCCCCTCCCGCTTTACCTTCCTACCTCGCCGTCCGCCGCTGGTCTTTCCGCTCCCCACCCTCCTCTACTTCCCGGCGTCGCCATGCTTACGATCCGCCCCACGTCGCCGCCCCATCATTCAGTTCAATCACCCACCCACCCTCACTCCCGCCCCGCTCCACCCCGCCACACTCTCTTCCGCCCCGGCAACGGGCCCCCATCCCCAACCCTTCCACGCCAAGTCACGACACCCTCATTCCCCCACCACGCCGCCGCCGTTCCTCTCACGCTCCCACCCCGTCTCTTCCGTCCCATCCCTTCACACCGCCTCGTTCCCGCTTCACTCATTCTTCCTCCCCCGCCTCACGCCGTCGGCCCCTCTCCCCCGCCCCGCCGACCCCCGCCCTGTCCCACCCTGCCTCCTTCCCGTCCCTTTCCACTCCGCTCCGTCCCTGCCCCGATTCGTCCACTCCCCGCGCATTCCTCTCATCTCTTGCCCCGCCCTGTTTTCCTTACTTCCGTGTCGTCTTCGCAACGTCCCCATCTCCCGTCCCTCTCTCCCCCGCCTTGCAACCGCTCTCTCTTCCTCCGCCTCGCCCCTCTCTTACCCCGCTCAGCTTCCAGCTCTCGAGCTGCCCACGCACCGCCCCCCCTCCCCAGGCGTGGACGTGCTAGGCCTCCTCAGCCCAACTGCCCAAGGCCCCGAGTTAGCAGTTCATCGAATACCCATCCTCACAGTTAATCCCTACGCGGCACCAGTTCCGCCCTTCGATGAAATTTCCCCTGCATCAAAGAGAAATGGCTTTGCTTCCTCGTGGCTGTATTATGCGGACAGTGTTGGCTCTTGCTCGACCTGGAATGAAATGTGAACGGCAAGAAAATACATGCAAATTTCCCTGTCTCATTGTATTCATGTTGAGTTTATAATTAGTTCTTGGTCGTGTAGTGATTCGTATTAGCGGAAGCATTTTAGTTAACTAATCAACTACAGTTATAAAAGTGCATTGTAATAATATATTAAATTAAGGAAATTCTTACTCACAGGTTTATATAGGAATTCATTTTTTTTGCGTAGTTCAAAAATGATTTAGTTTTAAGATATTACCGAATTGGAAATTAAATGACTTGGAAAAATAAACAACACTAATAGTTAAATTTTGATTGTTCTTAATGTCAAGGATAAATATTAACCTATGTGTTTTTTATTTAGAATTAGTAAGGAGCAAATATAACTTTACAAATTATGTATTAAAATCAGAGAAAGGAACTCCCAACAAAATGATATTACATGTAGAACAGAATATGTACATTTCTTACCATAAGTCATAATATTACGTAAATTTTACACGAAGTGATCACGTTGCCGGCATTAATTTTCTTTCTAACATTCTGTATTCATGTAAAAGGCCATTTGAAGTTCTTGCTTATCATCAGTTCGAAACACTGAATTCGTCATGAATATTTCTTCCCCCACAACGATTTTTGAATTATCGATTGCGCTTCTGTTAATTCAGTCCCTCCGGCATTCAAAGTTGTGTTAAGTCTCCGGGTAATGGGACTTCTTGTTCGCAATTAGCGGCCCAGTTTGTTCGACGGCAGCTAGTTTGAGCGGAGGAGTAAGACCTCTCGAGCGAAACTGCTCGGCAGTTGGCCTCACTGTGGGGAAAATCTGCTCGCGCTTCTCACAAAGACACTCAGACGTTTCCTTTCAAACCCATCCGCCTTGTCAAAGATCTTTTAGTCTTTGCGACTGTGCGCGAATTGTAGGTCTGACGCTGACGACCCTTGTGCCTGTTTACACCTTACCGCAATGTCTGTCCATAATGCGGCTTTGAGATCATCGCACGTTATTATCAGTGCATGAGGAGTTTTTTGGGGGTGCCTGTTAAGAACGCTCGTGTTGTAGTCCTTTTTCGTCAAGACTTCACTTGACCTTCGTTGGTTTGACATAGAAGGACAGAGCGTAGTGTTGCTTTTGGTTAATTATAATTTGTCTATTCTATTGCGACCCTTAACCATATTATATACGTTACTTTGTGTTGTATTGACTCAATCCGAAATTCATTTAATACGGAGAGTAGGCTACCGCCTAGTTTGTTGTCTTTTAATTGGTTTTATTTCCTTTAGATGTTCGCCTCACTCTGATATGGTATTAGGTTGGTAGTCTTTATACAGTTACAGATTTTTCTATATTTTTTCTAATGTACTTCTTCCTTCGTTTTCTTTTTCCGACTCTTACCCGAGTTCAAATAGTGCGTTATGTAATCTAAACTACTTCTACACCATTTTCGAACAGTAATACATCGCATTTTTCTTATATTTTCTCCTTATTCTTAATCTTCCCCTCTTCCTATTCCTCGTACTGATTGATTTGCACATAGTCTTGACGTTCGATATAGCAGATCGTCACTTACCCTGTTGTCCTCTTGTTCTCTCGACCGTTAAGCAAGATGTTCCTATTTTTCCGAACATTCTTTCGCAGGCCGAACAAGGCCCGCGCAGCGACCTTCAGCCGAAATAGGCCGACGTAATTATGCCGCATGGAGAGCGGGCGCCTGAGAACATCGTGACGCAAGCTTGCACGAAGGCCCCCTCCCCGCGAAATGCGCGTGGTCGATCGTCTTCTCGGCGGCCTTCCTCCTCCTGGCGTTGCGAAGGGGCGGATGGCCATTGCCTCTCGCATTCCAGAGGGCAGATCCGACTTACGAGGTAGGCACCAGGGCCCGGCAACTCTCCATCAAAATTGGGGACAAAGATAGAGGCTGCTACTGTAGGATGCGCTAGTGTCCTCGAATACAGCTGCTGGTTAGGCTCGCCAAGTTTCGCACATAAAAATCGGACAAAAAATACGAATACACTTTCATTACCAACGATTTCTGAAATAAATTACTTAAGAAGTTAAATACGTGTTTATCTCCTAAAATTCTTATTCTTAATAATACACCCATGAAAGAAAAGGTAGCGCGAACAGCGGCGCGATCTTTTTATCACGCGCGTGTGTTTGCGTCCCGATAACCCACGCACGTTTTAAATAACGTTGGTAGCAGTTCGTATTTTAGTTCGTGTGTGAAGGTGATGGTTTAGAGCGCGCCACTGTAATGGTCCCCACCGCGTTATATGGGAGTTGTAGGGCCTTGGGAGGCATGGGATTAAAAATCACATTTAGAAGAGTAGGTACTGCTAGTGGCCTGTAGCTACAAATGTGCTGCTGAACAAAACTACATAAAGTCGTTCTCAAAAAGTTGCAAGAACACTGCCATAGAACAACAAAATAACACTACAATCAATTAAAAAGAGCCGATCCGGTAGCCGAGATTGTCAAGACAGTAGTGACGTAGCGATCTCGAACAGAAGGATCGCTTGTTCGAGTCCTACTTCGGGCATGGCTGTATTTGCTTTTGCCTTTGTAATTGCTTCGAGTGATTGGTAATGTCCTAGATGTTGATATGATCTTAAATAATAAAATAAATATAACGAATATTTACTGGCGAGCGGCCCCACTTTTGTTGGTGTTCAATGTCATCAGCAATATCGAAAGTAGTGCCAGCTATGTTGTATACCTGCTCCGGTAGCTGAAGTTTACCGATCTCCGTCAAGTAAAGGAATTAACGCAGGGAACTACGAATACAAACGTTTCTCAGCCTCTGACGGATAGTGATAAGACAGTTACATACGAAAAAGGCTTATGACTGGCAATGTTCAAGGAGAGTTACTAGACGGTCAATGCCGAATAGGTTGGAAACGTTGTGACGCATGTAACAAAATCTCAATTTCAGTATCGAATTAAAATTGATAAATCAGTCGGTACACGCACTGATATTGAAAGTAGGTGGAAACGCAGAATCCAATATTTGTCTCTTAACTGAAATTCAAAACTATATCATGTTTTGACCAATATCCACATAAGACATTGCCTGAAAATTTTCGGATGATTCAGGGGTATGCCGAGCGTACTTGAATTTGAGTCCAGTGTTCTGAGGTACGGAAATGGGCTGTGCTGCTTGAAGAAAAAAAAGAAGAAGAATGTGTAGAACGTATTGAATTAAATAAACAGAAATTTTCATAATGTCGTTTTTCTTAGGGATATACCAAATCAACGAGATTAAATTTAATTGTGCAGTTAATCTACATTTCCACGCTTTGAAATGTATAGAAGTGTGCCACTCTCGAGTCACGTTGCCTCGAGATAAGATTCAGCAGATGATTTGAAGAATCAGCAATTATAATAAAACAACCAAAGCCTACAACTTTGCAACACATTTTATTAATATAATATTAAATTAGGAAATAAGAAAATTTGAGGAATAAGTAATTTTTGTGAAAGTTTAGAAGTAGAGTTTCGTTTTTACAGAAAGAATTGCGCAATGAAATTTGTGTGAAATGAGATTATTTTGTGAGGATATATTATTTTATGAATATTCCTCATCATTGCTTTTCTAAATACTTTAATGCAATATCCCTACGGTAAGTGTAATTATTCATCATACACGTTTTACCTGCCATCATTGGTTTTTACTACGATTCTACACACATTTTGTAAAATTCTTTGCGATATAGAATATTGTAGTGTGATCCGCCGATTTATTGAACGTGGAAGTTCAATATCGAATGCAATTACGGGAATGATTACTATAGAACCCAGTCTTATAGAAATGCAGTTCAATTTCAGTAATAAAAAGACTTATTGAAATGAATATTGATTGAATCGAAGTAAATCATCATATCACCACTTGGCATACGTTTCTTGAAGTGAAATCAAGAGCTCAAACGCATAAAAGTGCCTTAATGCAAATCCGCTTATAGTCAGCAAAAGTGGAGCAGTTTCTTCTAAGAAAGCCGTCCTTTAAATTGATGCTTTAAATTGAGTTTTCCACCAACGAATTCAAGGCAGCAACCGCTTCTCCTTCCCTCGGCGCGACATAATTAATTACTTTAAAAGGGACCGTAAATCTGTTCATTAATCGACTGTTAAATTCCACGTCGTATAATTTCCTCAGCGGCCCGAGATTTGACGGCTTATCTCGGGGCGACAGGCTGCGCCGCCCGCGTCGAGGTCGAAGCAATCGCCTGCCTTCCGGCTGAACGCGGCTCTTCTTAATTCCTTATTTGTCCTTTCCGCTGTTGGCACCCGCCGCTGCACGCGCGCGAATGCTGCATGGCAGGTGGGTGGGTACACGGAGGTGGAGTGGAATGGGCAGCCTAGGTCTGGATAGAATGAGCAGGCGCGGGCGGGATGGGATTGGTTGGCGAGGGTGAGGCGGAATGTGCAAGCGAAGGAGGAAGGGAAGGGGAGGCCAAGACGAAGATGCGCAAGGCCTGAGCGGGCGGGGATGGCTTGAACACAGGTGGGAAGGGGGCGGAGCTGGGAGGACGGTTGGATATAAATAAGCGTGGGTGGGTTCAGGCGATGGCGAACCACCAAGAGTAGGAGGGAGAACGGGTAGACGGACGCGGATGAGTGAGAATGTGGGTGAATACGGACGAGGAAGGATAGGCGTGGTAATGTGGAACTAGAGCATGAAAGGGAACGGGGAGGGGAAATTAAAATGGGCATGCAGGAGGTAAGGTGGGAGGGACGAGGCAGGTAGGATCCGCCAGGAGGCGGGCGGGAGGGGAGCAGAGAAATTCGTAGGGGTTAGGGCAGGGTGGCAGGCAAGGAGGATAAGAGGCAGGAGCAGGGCGTGGGCAGAGGGCGGGCTGGGGAGCTGGCAGGGGAGTGAGCAGGAATCTACAGCTGGCTGCTAGGAGGGCTGACGGGAGGGCAAGGGCATGTAGTATGGGCGTGAGCAGGAAGAGCGGGCGAGGGAGGGCGGAGGCGAGCAGTGGCGGTCAGGGGCAGGCAGAGCGGGTGTGGGTGAGTGGCGAGGGCTGGCGTCGCGGCTGCAGCTGTGTGGCACGGCTGGTCGCGTGCGGGGCGTCCGCCACCGGCCTGCTCCCTCTCTCCTCGCCCTGCGGGCGTTCGCAACTGAAACCGCTGCCTGTCGGAAAGCAGAGGATCGACCCGAGAACACGTGAGGGGAGCTGGTAGGCCGCGCATCAGTGCTGTTTGAGTCTCAAGGTACAAGGCAGAAGTGACATGCTTCCTTTTCTCGTAAATCACTTAGTGGCCCTAAGTGTTGTTTTCAACAACAAAATCAAAAATGTGAATGAAACAAACATTTTCATTTAGACAACTAGAGCCTAAAAATGTAAAACAAAAAATATTTTAAATTCAGCAAAACATTCAATTTATCTCTTATCTTCAGTATTTTTTAACCTGATTACCAACAAGTGATGAATTGCTTTATTTACAAATTAAATACTATATCGACGTGTGTTGCTTGCAAAATAATTCATAATTTTTTTCCTACAGAAATATTTTGCTAGAACTATTATCAGCCACAATTCTATAATTGCGTGTACATTTGAATGGGTGGAATGATTTGTTGGAATATAATTTGCCTCTTGTTAATTTCAATTCATTCCTTTACTATTCTATACTACGAAGAGGAAGTATTTTAAGTGTGTCATAAGGCTATGTACTACTCGTACAGTTAAAGACGAAATGCAAGATAATGTAAACAATTAATAGATGTGCAAATTAATGGCTCAGTTTAACTGAATCCGATTGAGGGGACTTCAAACGGCAGACCAAAATGGGGTGAAATATAATCAGGTTCTTCTATCTCCTTGACTTCGTTTCATGTGTTTAGCATAGTTCCCCCCAAAAAATATTTCGCACTGACTTTTCTAGTATTTTTCTTGTGAGTTCACGGGCGCTGCACGAATTATTACAATGGCAGAAGTTATGTCTCAATAAACCAGTCTTAGCCAAAAATTCAAATTTTACCAACAATATAATAGCAAGTGTACACATATATTTTTGCATCCCAAAGATAGCATTACAAGATATTACGATCACAAGATTTGTAAAAATATACTAACACTTGTTTTCAATAAATGTATCAACTACATTATTGGACAAATGCCATTTTGTGGACCAATGATTGATAATTATGATTATATAAAAAATAACGTTTTTCATGAACATTTTATTTTGTTATTCGAATAGAAGAAATACTGCATGAATGTCGTTAATGTGCACTTCTGTGAACACGCATTCCGCTCATAATGGAATGTGAATGATAAAGAATGATTCTCAATTCGCTTTGTGACTGTGGAAATGGGAACCGACTAAATATTGAAGTTGAATTGTTTGATGCCTCCATTTGGTTTCACGGACTATATGTAAATATAATGGATTCGGTGAATATTGTACTGCTTTCGGTGAGTACTTGATGACCTCTGTAGTAAAATAAAGTTCTGGAATGAAAACGAGTTCCAATTATAATAGCACAGTAGATACTTTGTGCGTACTCGTACTGTAAATGACATGTGATTCTTACAGATGACTATTAATAATTATGTCAAACATACATCATAACAAATATTTCCAATTTAATAGTTTTATTCCTTGCAGTACCCTTTCTAGTTATTGTGGAACAAAATGAATTACGTACGTAATGGATGTCCTGTTCTTCGTGCAAATGGATGTCCTGTTTTTCGCGTGACTGCCCGATACGGGCCTTGGCCGATCAGCAGTGACCCAGCCTCTCGGCTATGGGATAAGGTGTTCCAGTGATAAGCACGAAGACATCCCTTCACCGTATATACCATTCTTCTTAACCTTAGGGTGGGGTTTCTCATCGTCACAGAGCAATAGATACTGCGATATTTTGGAAGGAATACGCACCGTTGTAATTTGCATCCATCAAATGGATGTACAATAGTTATGTAAAAATTATTAACATTAGTTGAGCTTTCTTTAAAAAATAATAATTAATTGAAATTCGCAATTGTTGGAAGAATAAATGTCTTCCAACTGAGTAGTCGTATATTTCTATATCATGTATTAGAAATGAATTGATTTATAAATAAACATAACACATTATAATATGTAATTAGATCAGTATGTGTATCCATTTATATTACAAATTTCCAATTCGAGCAGACATTGAAAGATATAGTGCATCATCCGGCCTTTTGAGACGCTTTTAATGTTTTGTTAGATACCCCAATACTCGGAGAAAATACAAATGCAATGCAGGTGAACTGAATATACGAATATTTGATTGTATTATGCATGTTCTCACACTGCGTGTATGTTTTGTAATCGCGTACTAATCACGTTCCCGCGTACGATACAGTTGACATTCGACTGCAAGACTCCAAGGAAGAGACCGACCGCCATTAAATGTTTTCTATTTTCATGTTGTGTTATGAAAGAAAAACTTCTTAATATTTTATATGCAAAAAACCAATATTCTGGGTATGTACCACGTAGTAGCAGTATTTGGTAAGACTAGATAAAATATTTATTTCTTCACAGTGTTATACATTAGCATTTAATTTGTTTTTCTTGAGTGGCCTAAGAGTTTTCGTTATATTTTTTTATCAAGAGTATTCTAGATTTCTATTATATATGATGTTACTGTTTTCTGAATATTCAAAAATTAATACATGTGAGGTTCTATTCTTACTCCATAACGGGTTTGCTCGCCAACAAGACCATAAGGAGTGAAGTAAAAAAACAGCCTTACCTTCAAGAACGCGCGAAATTTGTCCGCCGCGTCCAATCCCAGTAATAGCGGGAGCTTCCCGTGTATCGACGTTATTTCATTACTGTTTAGTACCCGATCACGAATCGCATCACTCTAAACTTCTCCTTTAGAAAGCGCGCTTGCGCTTCCTGGGGATGCTATTCTAAGCAGCTTCGTTCTCCCTGGAAACGACCTCGGGTGAGGTATAGTTAACCGAGCCGTTCTCCTAATAGAATTCCTGCCCACGTCGTAGACTGCTCGTCTGAGGGAGAGAGTTCCCACCCTGGCCGGGAAGGGGGCGGGGAGGAACGCTGCTGCATCGGTGTGTGTGTGTGTGTGTGTGTAAGAGAGAGAGAGGCGGAGAGATAGAGAGGGAGAGGGATGGGTGAGTCGTCGTGGCGTGAGTGTAAAAGAGAGAGAGAGAGGGAAGCAGAGAGATAGAGTTGGGGAGAGAGCGAGAGGGAGAGGGGTGTGTGAGTAGTCGTCGCGTGAGTGTAAGAGAGAGAGAGGGACGGAGAGATGGAGAGGGGTGGGTGAGAGTCGTCGTGGCGGCCGCATTCCTGGGCGTGCAAGCGGGTCGGCGTCGGTGTCACCGAGGTTGCGGCGGGACGAGAGAGGAGGGAGGAGGTGAGGGGGAAAGGGGAGCGGCTGGGAAAGGGAGAGTGGGAGAGGTAAATCCGCTCGGCCCCCGAGCAGTCATTAGCTCACTTTATTACCGCCATCAGGGCCGAGATTGCCTCTTCGCGGGCCTTTGTTGCTCTGTCCGGCCCCCGGCGCTAAGGCTCCCGAGTGCCCTGTGCGCGGCCGGGCCCGACGCGCCACGCCCTGCGCTGCCCCGCGCTGCCCCGCCTGGCCGCGAATTCGCCCGAATCCCGACCCACCGCCACACCCCACATCTCTTCGCCCCACCTTGATCCTGTTTGCCACGCTATGCGTTGCCATTCTTTGGAATTGCTCGTCGCTCCTTTTCACCACACTCTGCGTTGCTGTTCTTTGGAATTGCTAGTTGCTCCTCTTGACACTCTGCGTTGCTGTTCTTTGCAATTGACCACCCGTTTTTTGCACTTCGCCACGCCCTTTTATGGCTTCTCCTGGTTTGCGCCGTTTTTCCTTGTTTTACTTTTCTCTGTATTTATCAGGCTTATTCTACTGCACCCTACTTTTCCCTTTTTCTCTGCGTTCCATGTACGCGACAACCACTCGCACCACGACATGCCCCGCCTGTTTGTCAACTCGTCAGAATCCCAACTCCGATTTGCCCGACATTTCTTTTCACCTCGCCACGCCCCTTTTCGGCCTCTCCTACTTTGCACTTTTTGGCTTTTTTTGCCTCTCCCTTTATTTTTCAGACTCATTCTACTTCTTCCTCTTCGTTTTCCTTTTCTCCGTGCACTCCATGCGTGCTGCAATCCGACGCGCCTCACCCTGCCCTATCTTGCCGCGAACCCATCGCCACTCCCCACATCTCTTCGACCTCTTGCTGCTCTCCGCCACACTGTACAATGCCATTCTTTCGAACAGCTTTTCGCACCCCTTCGCCACCCACTGCGTTTCCCTTCTTTGGAATTGCCCAATATCTCTTCATTTCGCTTTCGAATTTTTTGTTACTTTTTTCTTTCGAATTGCACGGTACTCTTTTTCACCACATATTTTCGAAATGCCGAACTGCATCTTCTGGTTTTTTGGAATTGCATCTTCTGGTTTTCCTAGGTTTTGCTTTGTTTTATCACACCTTATGTTTATCAGACTCTTTCTACCGCACACCACATCTCTCTTTCTCCGACCATCCCATGTGCACAGTATAATATGACGCGCCCCGCTCTGCCCCGCCTACCCGCGAACTCACCCAAATATCCGACAAACCGCCACAAACCACATCTCTTCGGCCTACCTTGCGGCTCTCCGCCACGCCGTTCTATGCCGTTCTTCCTAATCGCTCGCTGCACCTTGTCGTCAAATTGTGGGCGGCTGTTCATTGGAATTGCCCAACATTGCCTCGTCACGCCCATTTACATCATCTCCTCCTTTCGCTCTGTTTTGCTAGGTTTCACATCGTCTAAGTTTTTACCAGGTTCATTCTACCGTACCCTTCCTCCCTCTTTCTCCATCCGCTCCATGTGTGCACTCGGGACAGACGCGCCACGCTCTGCACCATCTGGTCGCAAACTCGCCCAAAATTCGACCCATCGTCACACCCACATCTCTTCGCCTCACCTGGATCCTCTCAACCACGCTCTACAATGCCGTTCTTTGAAATAGCACACCGCTCTTCTTCGCCACAATCTGCGTTGGCGTTATTTGAATTTACCCAACGTTTCTCTTTGCCCCGCCACGTCCAGATGCAATATTTTCTACGTTCGCACCGTTTTGCTTTTGTTTTCCCTCGCTCTATTTTTAACATTCTCATTCTACGGCATCCTTCTTTTCTGTGTCTCTGCTCATTCTCCCTCTTTCGTTCCATGCCCATTTCACCATTGATGTATCGCCCCGTCCTCTCACCTGCTTTGCAAGTTCCAGCAACATCACGTTTGACTCTCCCTCGTCCCGCACTTCCGTCCCAGGTGGACTCTCGCATTTTTCCTATCTATTCTTTGATTAATAGTTTCTTTATCTCACCTG
>BOPP01000040.1:4483895-4523982 GCA_017312745.1 Gryllus bimaculatus | reverse complement strand
TACGACCATCTCACCACGCCCCGCTTTACCCCGCTGCGCCCCGCACCACCACGCACCTCCCACCCCGCGCAGCCGCACCTTCTTCTCTATCTCACCTCTACCTCTGTCCCTTCGCCAGTTCCGCTACAACCACCACACTTCCTTCACCACTGCTTTTGCCTCTTTGCCCCGCCACACCTTTAACCCCAAACCACCTACCCCAACGCGCTCCGTTCCACATATGCTTCCGCCCTTTACTTACCACGCTTTCAATGGCGACTCCTATTTCCACATACCGTCTCCAGCCCTGCCATCTAGCTGCAGGCACCCTGCCGACTCGGCGTCGGCCCGCCACGCTCCCTCCTTCCCAGACTCACCTTTAACTCGGCCTCTTCCCCTACTTTGCACCCACTCCGCATCTGTCACGTCACCACTTCACCTTCATATGCATTACAGTCGCAGTTCGTGTGGCCGCAGTAGTGCATGCTCGCCACACTTCCCCTTTGCTGTGTAGCCATCTCTATCTTTTCGGAATCTATGGCTGATTCTTGTACAATAGAAAAAGAACAATGTCAGGACAGACAGTACCTGTTCGGCGGTATGGCGTTTGGCGTTTGTTTTACCGCAATTTTCATGCAAGTATTGGCGTCTCGCCTACTGTAGCATATCTCTCGGGCGCTTGTACGTTGCCGTGTGATCCGGCTCGTACAAAGATAAATTTATTATAATGTCATTATTTGACGTAACACCACTTCACCTCCACTTCCATCACACATTTATACCCCACCACCTGCGCCTCCGGGCCGCGTCCTTGCGGCCGACCCCGTCTCACCCCAACCTCCATGCGGCCTCGGCATTCACTATCATAAGCCTCTCCTCCATTCCGCTCTATTCTAGCCGTCAATCATACTCTTTTGTTCACTCTCCGTCCCGCACCCTCACCCCTCATCTACCACCGTTTCGTTTGCTGCCTGCAGGTGAAATTTCTGTGGGTCTCTTGCTCCAGGGGAGAGAGTTTCTAGCAGCGAACACTCGAAGCATGTGTGTTTCGTGTTTCTGGTTGCAAAGGAACTCTTTTAATAATCCACGGGGGTTCGAATTTCAGACGTATTTGTTATGACATTAACTTATGTTGTAAGATGAATAATTATATTGTTATTTACTGAAAAATACTTATTTTGTTATGGCTCACGTATGTTTGTTTACAGTAACGAATTATTCATTTTCTTAGAGTATTTCTGATAATTGGCATGAAAACGAACCAGAATTACCCCTAGATAACTCAGCATGATGAGGTGGGGGAAAAAAGCAACAGAAAAATAACAGAACGTTTTTTGGATGGAAATTAAGGAGTGAAGGTGAAAATTATGAACGTGATCTCACGCGGTACTTAAGTAGCGAAAATCAAAGAAAAGAATAATAGCAAATAATGGTCACGTAAGGTAATCTCAGTTAGGACTAATGCGACAACGATGTCGATGATTTCAAAGCATCGATGTTCACATGCAAACATCGATTTTCTCCATTTGATGTTTTTCAACATTGTGTGTTTTTTATCGATGTTTTTAGGTTTTCTATTCTTTGTTTGTGAATGGAAACACTCCGTGTGATGAGCCAAATGACCTATGTTTGTACTACTCTCATCAAGCAGACTATCTCCCGCCCGATATGACTTCAATGCTTTCCTAGTAATTCGTAGGTTTTTCCTCAAATTTCGTTCATAGAGAGGTGCCGCATGGGTCATGGACGAAAGACAATTCTTTCCTCTTTTTCTTTGACGAAGTGAGGACGGGCCCTTCGAGAGATACCTGGGTGCTCACCCTCTCAGGTCCTATTTTTTAAAATGATTTATTTTTAACTTTGTTTTCAGTTAAAACAAATTAAATTATTAATAAACACTACCATTGACAGATTAACTTTTTTGCGGACGACTTTAATGTTACAGCTTTAAAGCGATGATGTTTTAAAAAAATTATGATATTTGGTCGATGCATTTTGTTTTTACTTTAAATATCAATGTTTCGTAATTTTGATGTGTTTTTTTTTTTCATTTATGCCACATCATTAATCTCATTCTGCAGCTGTTCCTATCCTTGGCAGTTTTTCTGTCGTTACTGGATCAGAAGCTCGCTTCTCGTCGTTTCCACTTTCCGTGTCTGTAACTTACAGTAAGTGCGATGTTCTCTCGCATCATTCCCTTTAGTGCACTACCCGCGTTTGCTTTGCTTTCGCGATTACTCTCGTCTTTTCACTTTCTCGCCCATTCATTCGTCTTTGGCTGAGTGAGTATTTGATTCCGATTCATGTGGTTCCGATTGATTAAAATTGATTCCAAAGACGTCGACTACTTAAGTAATTAATCCCGTAAGTTCAGAGCGTGTTATATTCTGGGATAAAGCTGTCCCGCTGTAAGGTGATATCGTTTGTCGCAGTCTTTCTTCATGTGAAAAGATCTTAGTTACCAGTTCCTAAATTGTCTCCCTACTTGTGGGGTAGTGAAGTGCATGTAATCTACTATGAATTGTCTGTTGGTTATTGCTCTACCTTTACGTTTGTGTACACTCCTTTCCACCTTGTGGTTTATTACAGACTATACACCTCGTGGATAAATTATCAATATTACTTTCTAAATATTTCTAAGTTCTTTGCTGGAGAAAGCAGTTTATACCGTGCTGTGACTTGCAACTCTTCATTTCCCTATTATCTCCAGCATGGTGCATCTCTTTATCATCTCCTCCGATCGTCTATTCACTTAATCTTATTATAATTCTTATATCTTGTTACTTTAACAACGTATTTCGTTTCGTGATATTGAAATTTCTTTTACAACAAATATTTTATTTTGTACGTGAATTGTCCTTGATACTATTTAGAACCTTGATACTGTATCTTAAATATTATATTATTCAATATTCGTTACGCAGGCCATGAACAAGTCAAAGTCCATACTTTTTTAAATTGTTCCATACTTTCTACGGTTTCCTAATTCACAGCGGAAAGGTCAGCTTCTTGTTAATTACATTCACTCTTTTTTATTCCTAGAAACCGTTACACATTCGTCATCCAATTTAAATTTAATTCTCAAAATATAAATATTACATTTTCCTGACTGAAAACGAATACTAACGATTTTTTTGAATGTATTTTTATAAAATACTTTATCCTATCATTTTCGTAATTTTTTCAATCATATTCTATCATTATTTTCCTTTCTGATTCTCCATTTTACCTTGTTGGAAATAAGGTCGAACATATAATTTTACAATAGATATTTACTTCAGTGTTAGTTTCATCACAATCGTTTGTAAAGTTAGTTTTTCTTTCTTTGTAAAACCTCTAGAAGAGTTTATATTTATGTCATATTCCAAGTTATTCAGTTTAGGAGAACTTTTGCCAGCTATTCCACTAGTTAGTAAATACAATTTGATTTCGGTGCGTAACTCGTTTAAGCAATGAGAGTAATATTCGTAAAACAGTGGCTAACACCATGACGATAATAATGTACAATTCTGAATGCACGCGACAAAACAACCAGACCAGTTTCCCCTATCCACAATATTTCGTTACGCGGATTGAAACATCGCTTTGTCGGCTGCAGAGTACTTCACAGCTCAAAACGCTATGTCACACGCTTTCAGCGCACTGTGCCTGCTCTACAGTTGCAACGAGTATTACAACAGAGCCTAACGAAGCCTGAGTAGGAAATTGAAACCCTGTTTGCCTACTCCCCCTCACCACAGCGCCGGATTATACGCGTGGATTGGTACCACTGAGAGGAACGGGATCCTGTCGTAGCGAACGCGGGATTAGCAGCTTCACATAAAGAGCTCTATTTACGATACATCGTGATAAATATGCTTTGGTTTGTTTCGTTCACGTTTTTATTCGCGGTTATATCAAGTCCGACACAGTAGAAACCTGTAAAATCCCCTATTTTCTCTTTCACGCTTGAATAAAGCATCGTTTCGTTTTTTGTTGGTGATGAGCTTGTGGAACTTTAGAGATTTTTTGGGGAGATTGGGCGCAGTGTGAATTTGCGTCGAAGTAGTGATATCGGAAATATAGTGAGCAGATTGTAAGTTTATATTGGAAATGTGGTGAATCGTAAATTGGCTGAAATCACAATCTCAATCTTTGAAGTTTTTTTTTATTCTCGCGAACTTCGTATCTATCAAATGTAATAACGTGGATATTGTACAACAATAGGTTTTATCGGTCACATGCGTCTTTAACTCTTGTTAAAATGCAACTCTATAAGTATGTTACGTGCACTTGTACCTACCTGTAGGTTTAAATTTAAAATTCTTAGCAAAGGGTTTTAACATCCTTAGTAATCTAAATAAACGACCCATTCATCGCAAGTCAACATTATTACGATAAAATTACATGGTAATTTACAAGATAAATAGTAATGAAAGAAACGCATTATTTTTGGGGATGTTCGTTATTAATTATTATGTTATCAAGTTTGAAAAATAAATATTTGGTAAATTCTTCAGATACAGAGGATTTTTTAGCGTCTATCATCCTCGATCCACGGTATACAAGTATATTGGTGAAATAGATATATCCCAATCAATACCCGACAATATCGATTAATGATCGTGCCACAACAACAAAATTCATGTGTTTCATATCGCAGTAACGTCATACATTTTCTCAAAAAAACTGGGCTACGCTACGCTCCGCCTCGATTTTTAACTCTTGCATCGGCAGCAATAACACTCATAACATTTCTAGGTATGTTAATAGCTATAAACAGATCTGCATATAGGGAAAATTTTTTAACACACATATGAGAGTGTGGGAGACGTTTATTCCGTGATTGCTTTAAACGCAATTATACCAGATGATATGTCTTATATTCCATAATTTGAAATTGGACCAAGATATTACATTACATATGTAATACATGATTTGTTAAAAATATTTTATTATTTCATGTATAAGATCTGAAAACTTACATGTAAGTAGTAAGAATAAAGATAATTTGAATCTATGAAAAAAATCGAAATTCCATTACGCAAATATGCGAAATATTTGTTTTCATATATCAATTTTGTTTTGAAAGATTTGAGTAATTGATTCAAATTCTTGAATTGCCATACTTGAAAGGGAATTCGAGGACTTGACAAAAGATTAGAATTAAATGCAAGATCGACAAGAAACAATCATTTAGGCAATAAAACAGAATTCTCAAGAGTGACAAAGTTTTCAAAAGAATGTATTGCGACGTAGTAAGACGTGCTTACGGCGTCTGTCTCAATCACCGAGATTTCATGGACGGCACTGCTAAATCATATTACATTTCTTAGTGAGTTGGTTTATCTTTGCAAAACAATGCAGCAAAATATCTTTCCGATACTACTGTCATACATCTACCATAGTATCCGTCTTTGCTAGTGATTTATGTTCGAAGTTATTTTAAAATTTCATGATTTTTTCCTTTGTTTACTAAATTTGTCACAAACATGATACTTCAAGATCTTCATAAAAAAAGATTAATGTAATCTTGATTCCGGTGTCCAAAACCCCTCATTGTAAGGCAATTTATAATGAAATAATGCACTTATAAAACTTAGATTATGAAGTGTATTGAGTTTTTCAGACTTCTATCTGTATTTTCAATATATTTTTATCGCCTTACTTTCACGATGGAGAGATTTGTGGGGTAGGAGAGGATAAATCTTTGAACTGGAAAACTATTAACTCCCTGTTTAGAATTCTTTTCTAAACTAACTTGTAATTGGAAAGCCGAGACATCATATTTTTGGGGTAAATAGAGTTCTATAACTTGTATATTTATTTTTTTTTCACTCCTTTCAATGCATTGCCAAAACTGCACCTTAAAACCAGAATACCCATCAGTACACGTGCACACTGGTTACTCTATTCTTCCGTGTTCATGTACTGAAGAGTACTCTAAATCATTCACAGAAAGTAATTTTAATATCACAACAACATGTTTTGAGAAATGTTTAATTTGGTTATTATTATTTTTTTGTTAGATTTAAAGAGATATATTCTTCCAATCTTCCAGAGCACGTTCGTGAATTTTCCGTTCTTGACTGTTCACCTTGAGTAACTATTTATTTTATGGGCAGCTTACCAATATAATACACCTCCCGCACCGTCCCCACCCCACTCAACCTAGTGCACTCCCAATAGCTCACGTAAGCCTCCTCTCTGAATCACTCACGTTCCTTTTTTTTAAAATTTTAACCCCCCTCCAACCCCTACTACTCGCTTCAATCTGACCATCCCAGCTTCCCCTATCATAAGCCCCATTTCATCCTCATAACTGAAATCACCAGTAATATAGAAAACATCTCTGTCGTTACTCGCGACCATGCACTCACCTGAAAGAGAACCAACCCTTTGTAATTCCCATGTCTATCACCATTCTTCGCTGCATCACCGATAACAAAACCATTTGTATCACATTCTCCAACTCCGTCATCTCCAGTCCCGCCTCCGCCATCACCGGAAACAGATCTCGACACCCTTACCATCATCCTCATCTTCACCTTCCATGTTCCTATCTTCTGCCTCACGAGAAACCATACCACTACTACCATAAATCCCAACACCCGGTCTACATCCCACCATCAGAGGAAACACTCTTACACTAATCCTCTTCTCAATCCCCGCTCCCACATCTGCATCACCAATCACCAAACCGCATGCAATATAATTCATCTCCTTCACCACTCCCTCCGCTCCGGCTAACACCGACAACTGAACCACGCCTACCACAATCATCAACCACCCTCCCCTGCGTCACCGGACACCAAACACCTCTACTGCCATAATCCGCAACGCGGCTATCATCTCCCCTCCCGTCATCACCGGTCACCAAACCGAATCTACCATTATTCTCAATATCCCGCTAACTCCCCGCCTCCGCCAACGGGAACCAAAACCGCCCCTACCATAATTCCCAACACCATCATCGCCATCCATCCACACCATCACTGGCAATCAAACCACACCTACCACAAACCCCAATGGCGACATCGCCCCTCTTGAATCATCGGAAACACAACCACATCTACCATAATTCCGCAAGCCACTGTCATCCCTTTCCCATCGTTACCAAAAACAACCACCCCTACCATACTTTTCGTATTCAATGTCACCACCCCTTGCATAACCAGAAACCATATTATCCTACCACGCTCCTCAACGTCGCTCTCTCTTCCCCTCCCGCCGTCACCGAAAAAATCCATCCTTACGGTAATTCCCAATACCGCCTTCACCCACCTCCCCGTGTCATCGGAAACAAAACAATCGCTAGCATCATTCCCAACACGGCTAGCACCCGCCGCAAACGGAAACCTACCATTATCCCCAACGTGCCACGCCCCTACAATCACCAGAAACCAAACCACTTCTACCATAATCTCCAACGCTGCCATCTCCTTCAACCCCCGCCAACATCGAAAACAAAACCACCCTTAGCGTAATCCCCAATGGCGCCTTGGCCCCGCCCCGCCCCCGCCATCACCGGAAACCGAAGCGGCCGCGCTGGCGTGGAGCGGGTGCCGCAGGCGGCGGCGAAGTCGCGCCGTAAGCCCTGCAAGTTGTCCAAACAAGTCCTCATTATGCCCGCGCCGGCGCTTGTTCTGGCGCCAGTGTAAGTCTGCGCCCTCGCGGCTTCGGATACGCAAACTGCCCTCATCAAGCAGGGCGGGCGCGGGGCGGCGCAGCGTGGGGTGAGGCGCGGGGCGGCGTGGAGCCCGCTCTTTAAAAAGACGGCGCATTACCGTAACGCAAGCCGTAACGGACTCTAATTTGGGTCGCTTTCCAGCCGGCTGCTGGCGGCCTCGCCCGGGCCAGAGGTCAGGGTGGGTTCAAGGGTGGAAGCGGCCCGGGAGCAATAGGAGAGACGTTTGCTTGCGTCGCGTCTTGTTGTTGCCGGCGGGGGCCCCCGCAGCAGCTGGAGGCGACCGGTTGAGGATGCTGAGCGCTGATGGCGCAGCGCAAGAATTGTGCTTAAAAGCCGTGTTTGAAATGTGGTGGAGACTGTCGTCCATTACGAAACAAAAAAACGAGTTTCCTGGCAGTAATTACTTGTAAGAATTGAGGCGTGGATTATGAGAGGAAGCTAACCCACAACATTCAAATTTGGTTATTGGTGATGCAGATGTGAGATCGGGGATTGAGATGAGGATTAGTGTAATGTGTTCCAATACGTTCTTAAATCGATATTTTGAATTTTGTGGGTTAGCTCATTCTCATTCAACTCAACAAAATTCAAAACCACAATTTATTGGCGTATTCAATGTGTTCGTTTTCGAATAAGTTCTTAAATCTATATTTTGAATTTTGTGGGTTAGCTCAATCTCTCACAGGAGACCTCAATTTTTGTTCGAACAGACAACAATGAATACACTATTTCTTTCATGAACTGGATATTGTTTTATTCTCTTCAAACATAATTTTATTCGTTCCCACTCTGTTAACAAAAGTGAGAAAACTTAGAAGAAATATCTGAACATATCATGAATAGGTTTTTAATTGATTTGATGAATTATTATCAAAGAGAGATAAACAAATCGCCTTCAATAGCTCATCGACAACGTCGGTTCTCTGCCGCGTCATTGACCTGGCGGTCTAATTGGAGAATTGTAGCAATTTACTGCTGTCATTGGCAGTTTTCAGTGATTTCTGTGACTAATGCCAGGCGAGTGACGAAGCAATATTCTAAAAACCAGCCATAGAATGCACTCAAACATTCCTCATTCATCTTTGCATCTTTGTCCATTTCTTCTCTTCATACATGCACTTTTACATGCACCTACACAACCACGACCTCGAGAGAGTAGTCAAGGTCTTAGAGTGTGTCCCGCCTGGAAAGGTCTGCGTTCGAAGAAACACAAGAAAAAATGTTGCAAGACGATGTGTAAGTTTCCGGTGGATCTCAAATTCCAGATGGGAAGCACCGCAATCTACGGTAAATAACAAGCACTACATCTTCACGACTAATAACGTAAGTTGTTGACGCGCCCGGATTCAATAAATTCTCAGTCACTCAGTTACGTAAACAAGTTGCGATACACTCGAACATCAATTGTATAATTTATTATGTTTGTTCTACATTCCAAGACCTTGTGTCAAAGCGTTTGGAACAAACGCAAATGAGTCCTCAAGCGAGTTTATTGGCAACGCAGATAACAAAATCCATCTAACAATTTCGGATAAAGTAAAAAAATGTGCAAAATATAATAAAGATATTCCACTTCCTCTAGTCGTTTTTGTGTTGAGCTCTCAAAACTAAGTACCGACGAAAGAAAATTTCTGTTCACGATGGGGACGATACTGATTTACGCAATCATGCCGCAGAAGTCCTCGCAATTTCAACGTTTATTTTAGTTTGCAGTCTTTCAGGAATACCTAAGTTCTGATGATTCTTTATTGTTTCTTTGTTTTTTGTTGAATTTTACACAACTTTACTAGTGCATGTATTAAGTACTACTAGTATACTTTTGTATATTTTTTTATTTAAAACTGTCACAAAACTCTCATTTGTGACAATAAATTCATTTAACGTGAGTGAATGAAAGTACGCTTGGTAACAAGTGGATGAGAGTATTCAAGATATGTTACAAAATTCATTTTAACTCGAAAATTTAACATCACATTTTGAATAATGTATTGCCATATTTTCGAATTTAGCTTGATTTTTCGTATGTTATAAATACTGATGTGTCTCGACTTTAGTTTTCAAAAATATTTTTATGATTGTGTTACAATTGATTGAAAAAATACGCGACATTTTAATTAGGAAGAGATAATGAGAATATTAGAATTCATTATGGGATAATGAAAGATGCGGTGTTGAGATGTAAAAATAAAAGTGGATCCAGAAAACAAAAGTTTGTGAGGGAGAAGATTGGAAATAAAGCTGAACTATAAAAATAGAATTTTAAAACTGAAGTTCAATAATAATAAGACTAGCAATAATATTGACTCAAATATATTTGATCCGAAGGTGAAATGGATGGAAAGTAACGGCGAGTTGTCTAAATGGGAATATGAGAATTAATCGGACCAGAAAGCGTTCCGCAATATCTGTCTGGTTGCAATTTATAGTTCCAAATGAAAACATGAGTTAGAAAGGATATAAATCAGGTGAAATAATACAAGAAATTGTATTGGAAACAGTAATATACACAGAAAAGAAAATTGAATAAAGAATCTAATTTACCGATTGGGAAAGAATTCAAAATGACGCAGACATGAAACAAACGGTCAGTGCAACTTACGTAGTAACAGTAATCAGAGAAAAATGTCATTAGTATCCAGCAAAAAAGCGCAGTGCTGCCGGACCATTAATCAGGAAAAGAGGTTATGTGATACGGAACGTAAAATGGAAAATACAAAATCAACAGAAACAAAACACTAGATAACAGTCTTGGGATCTTGTTGATGTGATAGCCAGAAGTTTTATCCCAGTTGGCATACAGATTGATTGATTATTTGTAGTTTCTGGATGCTCAACTATTGCAGTCATCAGCACCGAAACTGTAGTGCATGTTTTCACGAGAGGTGGAGGTGTCTTTCTGAGGCTGTATGGTCCGACACTGCTTTTCAGGGTGGCTTTGTGGGGGAGAAGGCTCCTCTTCCAGGTATCTCCCACCAGGGAATCACCACCCCAGCAGGAACAAGTTCTAACTTTCCGTCTGGTCTTCCGACATATGTATAAGTGTAGTGCATTTAAGCAGTATAAGCGTGCAAGTAAGTGGTGGCGATAAGACAAAGAAGGAAAAAAAATACCGGGTGCGGTTTATGTCCCGTTTGTTGGGTATTGCTCCGTCATGCAAGGAATTTGATAGAAGAAACCGCGTAAACCTACCAATCAGAGCAGGCGGCTGACAGAACTCGCTGAACTGGACCTAGCTATCGAGCTATTGGTGAAAATACTGTCAATGTTGGGTCTGGAAACCGTAGGACCTCCCACTCAGAGGCACTGCGATGTAGCTGACCGGAGCCACATAAGCCGCTTTGACAAAAAGAGTGGACTTCAAATGGGATGGTGTGATCGTTGTCAGAAGAATGCGAAAGGTGTCTTTGTTGCGAGGAAGGGCTGTGCGGGGTTGAATCACAAGGCTTGCAGCGCATTCTGATGGCAGAATGCAGAATCCGTCGATATCATTCTAATGATTTTACGATCAGTCAGGGATGGACAGCAAAATTCAAGATTTATTCAATATTTACCTAATTATAAGACCTTATAATATGCAAAATGTATGCATTCGACTGCTGTTATATGTAATATTTTAAAGATATAAAAGGAAATCGAAATATAATAATAAATCTAATGCTTGTTTGGAAAGTGGTTTAATGATTCCATTAAAACTGATTTCATATTTAAGTCTGGGAATCAAAGAAAGAAATAGGAAAGTGAAAAAGATCATACTTCTTTAATATTGTTAAATACGACAGTAAACATAAAAATATTCATTTTGTCAATAACAATTTCATTCAATGGCTACTCCTCATAGCTCAGTTGTAACATATTTTATTATAAAATACTTCATTGAGAGATATGTAGTACGTTAATATTTTTATTTTATTGATAGGTTTTAATGTACTAAAATACAATGTCTCGAACCCGTTATGTATATTGATATTTTTTAAAACGAATAAAAACGTTATTGTTTTTTGTTATAAATCGTAACTTAACAGTTAAACAAGATTGGTTTTGATGAATATCATGTTTTTCGTTTCTTCGTTAATTCACGGAAAGTCAGTGTCTCATATCAGTGGAGAAAAGTAGTATCGACTACAGCCATTACAACTTCCACACGCAGGGGGCTAGGGGGGAGGGCACATATGCGCGCAGAGACCAGTCAACGGCTGGCATCGCTAGGGGGATGAGGGCGAGGGTGTGAGGACAGTGCAGGGGTTGCCTCATTTGCAGATGCAGTGACGTCAGAATGGCAAACGCACTTTGGGGGTAACACCGCGATAGTTGTGACGTGGGTAGGAAAAACGACAGTGAGGCAGTGGTGACGTTGATAGCGATGAAGCGAGCGAAGGATAGGAGGGACTATTTTGACGCTACTCAGAAATGCAGTTGAATTTTTCGGAGAGTGGTCGATGAAAGATTTGAGTTCACGCTATCCAGAGGTGAACAAATAGTATATTGAATATGTGTGTAGTCTTGAAAATTCAAGGACGGAAATATAAAATTTCTGTCATAAAAAAACAAATAAAATCTACGATTAATGAGAGAGAATAAGATACAGGTGTCAAAATTATTATTAACGGCAACACAAACATTGAAATTACGGATTAAATATTCTGACAAGGAAATACAACACGTTAAATATAAAAAATAATTACAATAGTATTGCTAGTGCGGTTATATGTATTGTAATGATCTCATAGCGATACTTTAGTCTATGTGTAGGTTATTGGCAGTATAAACGAACAAAAGAAACGTTAAAAATGTGAATGGGCTAAAGACAAAAACACGGGAATATGGATTTAGTCTTTGATTATTTGAGTACAATATGGTAAAAGTGGAAATTCATAAGTCATAATCTTAATCGCACGCCACGCAGAATTGATTGATATAAAGGTAGTGTGCAACCAACAAACCAAAGAAAACAAAACAAAACAAAAGAAGCAGCTTAGAATAGATCTTTATTGAGAGTTGTTCCGTCAACTACTATAGACGTCGGTTTCGCAAATGTATGTTAGTCAATGCAGAAAGCGTCAGTGATTGTCCGCAACTGGATGGTGAGATCCGGTGCCGATCTCTACGTCGGATTACGGGGTATTTCTACCTATACGTATGGTTCCCCAGTGGGAAACCGCCACCGCCGGGACAAGTTCTAGGCGCCCGACTGATCTCTCGACAAGTGCGGTAGTAAGGAACGTGTAAGTGTGTGTGAGTAAAGGGTGAGAACAGGATAAGGAAAAGAAAGGAAATACCGCACGCGAACCGTGGCCCGTCTTTTAGGTTCTGCTCTGGCATTTGCATGCTACTGATCGTAGAAACCTCGGGAAAATGCCGATCAGAGCAGACATATGCCTGAATTATCCTCTGGACAGCAATTGAATTCGACATAGCTAAACAGCTAGAGTCGAAAATCCACCACAGGATTTGAACCTAAGACCTCCGGTTTAGAGTGGCTGTAGACAGGAGCAATGCTGGTTCCAAGCTTACCTCACTCGGTTCAAAGATGAAGATACTGAAGAAGTACAGAAGCGGTCAGTTTCTAACCCGAGTAAAGGTCAAATTGCAATGCGTCGTAGCAGTAGCGACGTGCGTGGAGGCGAGAGCGGCACTCGGAGCGGGAGAGTCATTATGTTTTCAGTCGCCGCCCTCTAATGCCGCCCCGCGGACAGAGAGAGAGAGAGGTGAGCGCGGACCCGCGGACTACGCGTTTCACTTAAGCTGCTTTGCCGCGCCCTGGTTTATCTCCCGGCGCAATTTACGCTTGTGCGGTTCACGATCCTTGCAATTTAGAGAAACCTGCGGCGCGACTCGGAGCCGAGGAGATTTCTTGATAGTTTACGCATTTGAGAGACGAGCAAAAGAAAAGAGTAAAATGAAGCTTTAATAATGAAAGAAAAGTATAAATTCTACATCTGCTACTGTTGTTGTTGAAGAGAGTTTTGTAGTGAATTTGAAAACTTTCGTGGAAGTGGCTGAGATGACTCAGTGCATCAAATGATATCATAGCAGTGCCTCTGGCCGGAAGGTCCTTAGTTCGAGTCCCGACGGTGGCAGGATTTTCACCTCTAAATGAATCGCTAGATCGAGTTCAGCCGCTGTCTACAGGAGAGTTCTAGCTCTGATCGGTAGTTTACCGAAGTTTCTCTGATCAACGCCAAGCGAATACCGGAGCAGTATCCTAACGAACATGCCGCGAATCCCACGCAATTTTCTCACCTCTTCCTTTTTTCTATCCTCACTCTTTACTTACACGCTTACGCTTCCATGAACTATACTATCACACATGTAGGGAACTTTTAGCTTGTTCCGACTGGGCGGTGCCTAGCTGGAGGGAGAGCCCTGGATGAGGAAAATCTCGCCATCTTATGTGCAGTTCTCAAGATTCGGAGGGGTTACATCGCCATGTGCCGTAATAAAACATACACTATTATTGGGGGAATAATGCCCATAGATATTTATGAGCATGAAAGCACGAAATAAATAATCAATCAATTGGAAAATATACCTTAAATGATTTCAAATTTATTAACTTATATTGCTTACTTCAAATAAGTGTTATTAAAAATTCTAGTTCTAATTTTCGTCCGTTAAAAACTCAATTACACCTTTGAATTTCATATTTGAACGTACCTTTGACTGAACGTCAGTCAACGTTATTGGTTTTTGATTACAGAACTTTCTGTCTGAAGAACGACTCGTGGAATACTAAGAAACCGTTCAGTAGCTTGTGAACTTCCAGGTAACTCCACATCCCACGATAACGACCCGCCCTCATACTGAGTTCGTACTGGTAAATCGGAGCCTATGGCAGTGGCCTCCTCCAGAGCGCGCGCGCGTCGATCGAGGGGCTGAAATTTCATTTCGAGGGAATCGCTGCGATGTTTTTGTTCGCGGGGGCGGATTAAAGCAACAAATCCGGAGGAGCGCGCCGGCACAGGCGGGCGGGAGCGAGCGAGAGGCCGCTGCCTTCGGACCGCCGCCTTCGGCGTCGCGCGGTCGCGGGCGTGGCGTGGAGAATTCGCTGGGGGGGGAGGGGACGAACAGGTAAATAAAGGGATGATAGACACACGGAAAGTGGGGAGTACGAGAGGGTGTATGATCCGTGAGGGGAAACGCAGTAAAGGAGATTCGAGTGGTGAGAGTACAAGCAATAAACAACAAACAAAGCAAATCAGAGAGAGAGGGAGAGGGAGTCAGAAAGAGTTAGAGAGAGGGAGGGGGAGGGAGAGAGAGGAAGAGAGAGGGAGAGGGAAAGAGAGGGAGATGGAAAGAGAGGGAGAGGGAAAGAGAGGGAGAGGGAAAGAGAGGGAGAGGGAAAGAGAGGGAGAGGTAGAGGGAGAGGGTGAGAGAGGGAAAGAAAGGAAGAGGGAGAAGATGAGAGAGGGAGAGAGAGGGAGAGGGAGAGAGAAGGGAGAAGGGGTGAGAGTAAGTTGGAGAAAAGGAAAATGGAGACTGGTGTCTCAGAGCACATCAAGTACATCGGGCATTAGTCGTGTTAGTGTAGTGAATATTTACCCGGGAGGTGACGGTGGGAAATATAGAGCGAGAGATTGAGATGGGAAGATAGAAAGAGAATCATATTTGAAGAAAGGGAGATAGATAATGAAATGACAAAATTGAAAGAGTGAGAGAGATGGAAAGTCGGAGAAGGAAACAGAAAGAAAGATATGTGAAGAGGGAAGAGAATAAACAGAGGAAATGAAAAAAACAGAGACAGTAAGTGATGAGAATACAGAGAGAGTGAGAAAGCGATGAGAAGACTGGGAAAAAGAAAGAATGCGTGGGGTAGATAAAGAGAGAAAGAATGAAGTATGAAGACAGAAAAATGAGATTGGATAACATAGAGAAAGTGATGATGTTAGAGAATAGGTGAAGGCAGAGGAGGAGGAGGGGTCGGTATGTGACTCCTTACAGAGTGAAGAAAGGTAAGAGCGGAGATAGAGAGTAGGCATATGTCTTCCAGGGAAATGGGACCATGGGGAATCTAAAATTTAAGACGTCAAAATGCGATGAAGGTGCAGTATATGCACTATGTGCAGTATATGCTATCACTGTCACGTTTGTAAACATATTGTTCTATTGGTTCGTATTTTATTAAGTAGACGAAACAAAAATTTGTGCCTGGTAAGGGGATACTGAATTTTAAATATATGAACTACGCTGTGCAGAAATATTCGGCAACCATTAAGAGTGAATTGAAGGATTTTAAGGATGAATGTGGAAGAGATAAAACGAAGGAAGAAAGAAATGAATGTCTTCTTCTAACAATTTTGACGTGGTATTCAAAAGAGAAAGACGACTTACCAAATATCTCATATTGCCATACAATTATTTTTCATTAATTCATAATTGCTCAGCCAAGCCTGTCAAAATGCTAAAGCCCAAGTAACCATTTTATTACTGAGTTTTTAAGTGGTGCTCTTGCACCAACATGATTAACTATTTTAAATAATTTTACATGTAAGAAGTGAAACGGTGTTTGTTTTTCTCACTTTAAGGAAGAAGTGGTAGTCAAATCATCAGTTCCAAACAATACTACTTGTGATAAAATTGTGTCATCAACTGAACTTCAACTAAAAGATACATTGTAAAAATTTTGAGTAATTGTTGTTTTTACTAGCCTTCCCCTTTTCGGGGTTTATTTCCCAGAACCTTAATTTGCCGTGACTGATACAGGTAAAAGTTATTCTAGAAGAGAATACTGAGGTATAAAATTAAATTAGAATTAAAGTAATGGTAATAACTAATATATGGTTTGCTATTATGGAATGATATAATAATTTGTTCGGGTAAAAAATTATACAATTACAAGATAAATTCATTATTCCTACAGCACATAGGAATATAAGTCCCTACGTATGCTTTACATAAAATTTATGCTTATCGCTGAATATACATAACTGTGTGGTTACATTTTTAATGCCGAACTTTTCCATAAATACAGAATTACATTATTAACGGCAGTATGGTGCAAGAAGAATTAACTAACATTACGGTTATCTACAAATGACACTACTATTAGATACCGATTGAAAACCCTTTTTTTAAATGTCGGAAACAACAAAATTTGATGTAGAACGTTTACCCTTGGTGAAATGACGGAAACAGAGGCGGACGACGGAAAGCTGCCTCCGATCCCTCAGAGGCAACGTGACCACGAACATCTGCAGCCTGTTGGGCAGTCGCGTGTTTATGGAAGGGCCACTCTCCACTCGAGCGAATTCTCGAGCGCTGTGTTCCACCACGCCCTCGCCGACCCTGATCCTTTCTTTCGCCCCGTTCTCTTTGTCTGCACAGCCACTCACCGCGAGGCTCCCTCATTCCGATTTTTATTCTTATTTTCTCTATTGCGAAGCATTTTGTCGGATACTGTTGGCGTTTTCTTTAAATCTGTCTTCCTACGTCGTCATATGAGGAAATTTGTATCTCTGTTGACTGAAAAGCTTAAATATTTTATATTTATTCAGAATAAAAAAATATTATTTATTCCAGTTTTATATTTAAAGTTCGCTAATAATAGGACTTCGTTGTACTGGCTGTTAATATATGAAGAGAACAAGAGTTATAAAGATTACTTTTATCATCAATAATGATCCTTTTAAATAGTTTTCATGTCCATTGCCATATTCTGCCATGCTTGCAATGAGCCACATCCACCATCGGTCTTTTCATCCTTCATTCTTCGACATCCAGCCGTCAAGATATTTATCAGATTTCTCTTCCCAGTCCTCCCCCTTTTACCCTGTTACAAAGTCCCTCAACAAATAGTCAGATCGTCAGATACTAGTTCTCTATAATCTGTGGCTTTATCTTTTTTTAAATTTGTAGGATGCAATACACCATTATATTATAACCATATAGTTTATTATTTATTAATGTGTCTTTAATGTCCTATTAGGCCTGCTATTTCACTTAACCATACTTTTGTAACCTGTGTTGTATCTTGGTGATTTGTTTGGGAATAAACTTGTATTCTTACCGTGAGAGTTTACTTAAAGAGTAGAGGTGGGTAGAGAGAGACCTTAGGACCTCCCTATCAACGATGCTTCAGAGGAAACTATGTTACCACAGCCGTCGTGATCTGAGCATTGGAATCCCATCGCAAATTTCCGTCGTGCGTCTTGCCGGCCGCCTTCACCGCGAACCACGCCATTAACCGCCTGCGCGGCCGCCGCGCACGGAGACAGCAGGCCGGGGTCTCTCGCGGCGCCTTTTTCGCCTCTTGTCTCCAGCACCTCTCGACCGCGGGAGGGCGAGGGCGAGGGTGTATGTCAGGACAGGGAAGGAAGCCTCCACTCGACCTACGCTTACGACGCCCTTCCATCCCTCCCCGACCTTCACTTCCTCGCGTGCGCGCCCTTCGTCACGTGCAGGATGCTCTTCTTACGCGTCCGATCTTCGCATAGCGTATATATAATATGAAATACGAAGTAATATGTAATATTAGTACATAAGAAATATTTATTTGCAATGTCAAGAGTCAAGAAGTGTACATAGTGAGTCTGAGCTATAACAGAAATAGTAAATTATATATATGCATACTTCTTGACATTGCAAATAAATATTTCGTAAGTTTTGAAATTAAAAGCCTATACCATTAAATTATAGGGGGGGGATAATTTATTGTTTTTTAAATGCATTAAATTCGTAGGTTTATCCTTACATGTTTTCAATATCATTGAATCATTACCGTATGTTTTCAACGCATATAATAATAATGAAAGATAATAGTAAAAGTAATTAACAAGCACTTAACGTCAAATGCCAGCACGAAGCATTGTAAGTCAATAAGACGTGAAAGCGCTCAAGGACTAGACTTCTTGACTGTCCAGGTTGTACCGCATAGTTGGCTGAGAGGCCGTATGTGGTGTGACTACCCTGACGAAGCCTGCGATATGCCAGACGAAACGTCGGCCTCTCAGCCAACGACGTGCGCAAACCGGACAGCCAAGAAGTCATGAACTCGAGCCGCGGGAGCTTACGTGCACACTCAAGGACTACGTAAAGAGAAGAGGCACGATGCAGATTAACAAACGCCAATCGTTCATGTGCATGTAAAGGGGAAGAAGAAAGCTTGAATCTGAACAAGTTCTTACGATTCCTCAAGATAACGCATTGAAAATGCATTATGGTAAAGTTGTTTCAATATATTTCTCTACCGTAAATCCCCCTATTTGTCAGAAATATTTAGAAAGAATGTATCATATATACTCAGCTTGTAAAATTCTAGTAAAATCCCAATGTGATGAAAAAACAATAAATTGTAGTTTTCGCACACATTTCAGATTAAATATGTTTCGAAAATTAGAATCAGTGTAGGTATTCCATCAGTAAACACAAAATCATGTCAGATCACTAGTATTTTCTCACCAATTAAGTTTTCGAAAATGTTACGTTTACTTGCGTGTGCCATAAACGTAAGGCATTCATTCTGAAACGTTTCATTCTGAAATTCTCGCTGAATATAAGTATATTCTTTCAACAGTTTTCTAAAGTGTAGTAATTGTTACGTGCATTGTTTTCGTACTTTTTTGTAGTTTCATATATTTGTGGCGTTTAGGATCCTTTTTCTTTGATTTTATATTGCCCATGTAAGAGTGTCAACAGAGTGTATGTAATTGGTAATTGCACCAACAGTTTGGGCTAACATATGTTTTTATTACTTACTTTTCGCAATTTTTCTTATATGGTAGTAGAGCGTATAAAACTTCTGAATTTCAGCATGATTGTGTATCGTTTCTATTCAAACCGCTCTTGCTCGGACTTTTGTGAATCCCTTATCACTTTATATGCCTCTTTACCATACACACATTTTTTTTGGTTTTGTGGCTACATTCTTTTATTAGCGTGTTTTATATTCCTTCAAATCTTGATATGTTTTATTCACTGTTGAATCCAGACTTAATACAAGTCCACCAGACGTCATTATTCTGTTTACCGAATGCTTTTCGAATGCTTATTTTGATATTTACATTTATTCTTTTTCACGCTTTATTTGCGCTGCTTTCTCTATCATATGCTCTCACTTCTCCAAGACATTCTATTCTAAGTAGTACTATCTAACAAAGTATATATAAAACATCTACGCCAGAACATAATTTATGTGGGGTCTAATTTATTTGTAATTTCTTTTGTTATTGCCTATGATGCTAATATAAAATTATTTACGCTGCCAGAGCTCATTGACTTTTTGGGCTCCCCATTTTCACGTGAATAATTCACCTTCCTTTCTTTTGTGTAATTTGCGTCCTCGCCGTTGTGAGTAGACCCTCATATTTTATTCATCTATCGAGCGAAACTATCGACTGAAAAGGCGATCAAAAGACTGCGTTTGGCGAGGTACTCTGCGTCATCAATCGTATCCCAGGGTTTCGAATCGCATTTTCTATGGGAACCTGACCAACGGTGAAGCAAATGGCGAATGATGAATTGCTACGGAACTGAAGCAAGTCGCGTTGGAAGAAGATTTGTTATAAGTAAGTGATATACTGATATTTTCTGAGAAGACGATGAATTGAGAATTAATTTTCTTAAAACAGATTAACATACTTTGTAGTAACCATTTAATAGTACAATATTTAACTAGTTTGTAATGTTATTCTTTATTGTATAAGTACTATAAATTTTGAAAACTGGTGACATTAGAAGCTTGTATTCATATTTGCACGTATGCAATACAACGAAATTGCGTATGTTATTTTTTGTATAACCACATTATCGATTTGTAAAAAAACTTTGGAAACAAATTTCAAAACATTTCCAATTGGCAACATAAAATATTAGAGTTATGACGTCACACAGGGATACAGAAAGGTAGGTGGTAGCGAAGGTGGGCAGGGACTTCAAACAGGATGGTGTGCAGAACTGTGAGCTGGGAGGACGAGGTATGAGGCCGGACTGGGAGGACAGACAGGGCCTTAAAATGCCATGTATGCCATAAAAAGATCTCTTTATGAACAATTTCTTGTAAAGAAAGGGTCCATTTATAATGCTGGAATTCAAAAATCATTTTCTCAGTGAATTATTTTTAACATCGAGTAAATCTCTATTTCTCTCATCAAGTACCCTTTCCTAGTTTTCTCATTTTTCAACAAACATTACACGACATCTTACAATAAATTCCTTCATAAAGTAGGTTTAATGCGTTTTTATATGAAGTTCCGTGTTTAAGGAAATAAATTCATTATATTCGCCGCCCTTGCCAACCTCGCTGTCCTTAAGACATTTGTCCCCCTCCAATCATTCAGCAGCCGCTGCCACAATAGTTATCTCTTCAGAACACGATTTCTATGCAAAGTCCGCAGACAACACTGATCCGGCGCTTTAAGTGTTAGTAGCAAAAACACCTCACATTTCAATAATTACATTACAGTTTACTAATCTCCTGAAATGGACGATAGGTTTTTAATTGATTGCTCTGAGATGGCCTATAAAGTGGATGAGTATGCCTTCAAACAGCGGGGAGATTAACATCATTAGATTTTAACGGCGTCTCAGATTTATATCTCGTCCAAGTGCTGGATATTTTAGCTTTTCAGTCCATTTGTCGTGACACGTTCTAATTTTTATGTCAGAAGATAACACATCTGCTTTAATGAAATATCATGTACGCGTAAATAAATATTAAAGGAGTTGCAAACATTAAATTGTATTTAATGTTTAAATACAATGCATTGTGTATGAACGTGTTTAATCGTCAGGAGAATTCGTTTCGCGATATGCAGAATTGATAATTACATTTTCCGTTCACTGATCTATTAAAGTACGTACTACATTTGGTTGTTCGAAACATTCAGAGTCCACACCAGCCAGACCACAACGTCAGTGTCTTTATTTCCGAGGCACTGAGGGAAGAATAGAAAGAAAAAAAAACTGACCGATCTGCCCCTTAGTCGCCCGCCCCCTTTGACCCTCCGTGATTTGGCCGCATATTGAATTTCGCTCGCTCTTCGGGACGGGCTTCCCGCGCCGATATCCGCCCTCCCCGACGCCTTTATCCGCCGTCCGATCCTCGACCGCCCCCTCAACGGAAAGTCCTCGCACGGACCGCCCGCGCGCACCTCCCCGCAGCTCCTTCTGGCTCTGGTTGGGCCACGTCCTCGTCACTCCGCAACCTTCGCGTGAACTTTGCCGTGCTTCCGCCTTGCCGCGCCTTCCAACTCCGCCGTTGCTCACGTCTCTGAACACGCCTCTGACCATTTCGCTCTCTTCTCGTAGCTCCTTCTCCTTATCCCTTGTTCTCCTCGTCCTCTCGCGTATCATTCGTCCCGCTTCCCATTCCTCTCTCTCCCTATTCATTCCTTTACCACTCCTTATTGCTCTTCCTCATTTGTCCCTCTTATCATTTCTTCCTCTCCTCATCCTTCTCTCTCTTCATTCTTCCAACTCATCATTGTTACCTCTTATCATCAAACTCACTTATTCTTTCCTCTCATCATTCCTCCCTCTTCTCAGTTCTCCCTCTACTCATTCCTCCTTTCCCCCATTCCTTCCTCTTTCCACACATCCCTCTCCTCATTTCACACACTTTTTATTCCTCCTCTTTCTCTTCCCTTCCTCTATTCGTTCATACCAACTTATTTCTCTATCTCATTTCTTCCCCTCCCCATTCCTTTTCCTCTCCTTTCCTAATTCCTCCCTCTCCTAATTATTTCCACTCCTCATTCCTATCACTCAATTCTCCTACTCCCTATTCCGTCGCGCCTCTTCCCTACCGAAATGCCACCGCACCTCCGTCTCTACCTCTTCTATCAAGATTAGCTGCACCATTATCATCACCACCACTGCTATTACTTTCACAATTACCATAATATGCATCATTTTATGACAATAATCACAAGTTTATTGCTCTCAAAATTTTCCCAACAGCAATCATGAACACATAAACACATATTTATTGATTTTCAATCAAATCAGATTTAACGCTTTATTTCATTGAATATTTTACTTCTTCGCCCTCTGCTCCCTCTGACTCTCTCCATTTCTTCCTTGGCTTGAAATGCCTCAACTTTCTGTCTACATCAATCTCTGCGTCCTCCTTATCTCATGAGCTAGCGCATTGTCCTCCCATTGCAGGCCACTGGTCTCTCTGCTCTGCCATGACAGTTGCCTCCCCAACCTCTGCTATTCCGGAGAAGCTCTTGCCTGCAAAATTAAGTTGGTTTACGTAGAACCATCTTCAACTAGAGGTGGTATTCGCCCGTCCGCCCGCTACTTCGCTCGTCGCGCCCCAAGGCGTTCCCGGTCTTACCCCTACCACTCCCGACGCTAACGCCACCTACTTTCGCCGCTGCTGCCGTGCTGCCCTTGCTGACCCTGTCCGTCCCTGGCACACCGTATCAGGTTCCTGCGCCGCACCTTGCCGCCCTCGCGCCAGTTCGTACCAAACGAGCCGTGCCACGCCCACGCCCACGCCGCCACACACGCTGGCAGCCCACTACCAGTCGTCCACGTGCATGTCGCCCATAGTCCACGCTACCACATCTACGCGCCCCACACCCATGCGCCCACACCCACGCGCTCACACCCACGCCGCACACCACCCTCGCCGCCCACACCCTCGCGCGCCCATACCCTCGTCGCCCAAACCTTCGCCGCCCTCTCCCATACCCATCCACGCCTACCACTTCCATCCGACACTCTCACGCCTCTCACGTCCACATTATTACGCCGCCACACCCCGCCGCTCTTACCGTCTTTTTCACCCATCGTACAGCCACACCTGTCGCTACGACCGCATTTTTGTCCCTTCCTTTCCCTTCCATCCTTCCTCTTCTCCGTTACACCACCTCTGTTACCCTTCGTCGCCACCATCCGTCCGTCGCCTCTAGCCTGCCGCCTCCAGTCCGCTCCCCTCTTCTTTCGCATATGCACGCCACGTCGCGCGGGCGCCTTGCTGCATCACCCGGGCCTCGCGCTCGGAATCGAGCCGTTCCGCGCGCTACGGTGATTGAGGAGGCGTGTCGCCCGCGTTCACCCACAGCCCCGCGCTCAGCCCGTTGATTTACACCGTCCCCGTCTTTGCAAAGCGGTGCATCGCGAAGCTCAATGCTCTCTAATTAGAATGTAGTGTTCTTTTCGAACAAATGTGACTTGACTAGATGAGAGTGGATACGCCAGAAAAATACTGAACTTACAGAACTTCATTATAAATGACAGCTTATAGAAAAGGAAGTGACAAGGCAATGAAGAGTGGCGAAGAAAAAAGCGAAAGGAGTAGATACAACTGGAAGAGCTACAGGAAACAATGAACCGAGAGGAGAAACAAGGGCGAACGGGGGGAAGGAACGGGATGAGTGGTATGAGAGAAATGAGCAGGAATAGCTCTAAGAACGGATGGGGTTGAAGTAGTGGGTAGTTCATGATGAGAGGGGGGAACAAATAGAGACGAAGGGCTGGATGAGCAACGCAGAAGTATTAGCAAAGCAGTATTGGAAGCTCCAGGATAGGGAGCCGGAGAAAGAGCCAGCCTGGGAAAGCCTGGGAAAGTCCAAGCATGCGAGGCAGATGAGACCGTTTAATAGATGGTTGTGATACGAATTCCCGTAAAACATCGGCTAATCAGATAGTAAGGATAATTATAATCATATATGCCAAAGAAGGATGTCTGTTTTATACCAAGTATGTGTGTAAAAGCATAAGTGCGAAATTTTTGCACGAGTTCATTTGCTAATTGTTATCAATACACTAATTTCCAATAGTAATATAGAAATTATATTCAACATTGATCTCTAGGGTTTTGCATGAGCAGAATAGTACCGTTCCATGGTGCGAATCCGGGTTCGATTTCCAGTAGGGTCAAAAATATTGTGCCTTTTCTTTAATATTGTTTCAGTTTTTGTTACTGTGTGCTGTGTGACGGAAGAAAGCTCCGGTTAGTGGAGGTAGCCAGTCACGCTGAAAGGAAGACCTAATGTACGTCATATGTCTCTTTTACGCTTCAAACGTGGGAGTTAAATAAGTCCAGACTTGGGGTCACCGTTAGCAAGCCGTCAAAGTCGGATAATCGACTCAAAATGCCTAATACGTACATACATTCAATATAATTTCACAAGCGTGTGATTAACTTCACCCCATTCTCCGATTCAGTTCAAGCTGAGCATAATGACGTGTTTCATTGATACGATATTTTCTTTAAAAGTGTGTACATACACCATTTGTAAAGTGAATATTATTTTCAACATAGTCATCCGTTTACTTAATACAAGTGTTCTAGGAGTTTTATTTTAGTTAACATCTGCTTTTCCGAAAGTAATCTTGAATTTCATAAGAATGCTATACTCTGACAATGAGTTTTGTTGAGTAATACGAACTCGAATACAAATATTTGATAAAGGTTAATGATAACTTTAAATTCGATTTTGTAGTCCGGATGAAGTATTTAAAAACAGAGAAAGCACCACCATTTTAATCTCTTCCTGTAGAGGCAACGCATATATCTTTGCAGTAAGAAAACAAGGAAAGAAATGTCGCAATTTTATTTCTGTTTATGATTGTCATTAATCAAAAATAGTTTAATGCCTCATCTTTGTCCTTTCCGTACAATTTTGTCTTTGAAACAGGAGGTTCGCACCTTGCCAGGAAGGGTGGTATTATACTGTAAGCATTTACTGGTAAATTATTACCGGCAAACAATTTTAGAAGTTTCTGGATTTTATGATGTTAGAAACAAGTATGAACCAATTATTTGAGAGAAAGGTGTACATTTTTTGTTACTATTCGATTCACATTCACTTTTGTTTTGAAGTATATTGCAAATGGTGAACCATATTACCAGAAACTACTCTCGTAGTACAAGAATTCGGTAATCGAGGTAATGAATTTACATTAAATAGATATTTTTGCGTTCATTCGTAAAATTTCAATTAATTTGTTAAAAAAATAATTTTAACATATACAGTTTTTGAATTGTAGAATGTCTCGTCCTTACCATTTCTACGTGTTAGCAACAAATCGTGAATTAACTTTAATCAGCAATCTATGCCAAACCTAGTAGTTTGACAACAAACTTTTATAAACATGAGCATGTCGAGGATTTAAAAAAAAAGTTTTGTAAACTTTAACAAGTTCGGAACTAGCTAGGCAACTTGTAGCGAAAACAAATAAATTTTTTACACCGCGCGCGTTTAAGAATATCTCGGCTCCTCAAATATACATTGCCCTTTTACGCGGTGGTCGGGTCCTAATCTACAGGGTGAAGGGTCGGGCGACAGAAGCCGGGAGAGTCTGTAAGTTGGGTCGTCTACTTTTATTATGCTCCGTCAGATTTTCCGTCCCTTTCCCCTCGTCATTTGCCTGGTCGTGTCGCGCCCTCTTTCTCTCGCTCATTCGTTTAGTCTCTGGGTGTGACCCCGCCCCCCTACCCAAACTCTTGAACCTCGTCTCAGCCAAAACCTTCGTCACCGTACCCGCTATCGTCATGCCCACGTCCCATTAAACCCTCGCTTTTGTCTCCGCTCTTCTTCTCTCGCCTGTGCCTTCTTTCACTCCCCTCGTCATCTGCTTCAACTCTTCCTTCGTCTTCCTCCTCCTCCACCTCCCAAAGCTACTCTCTTCCTCCGTCTTCTCATCCCTCTCCCTCCCTCTCTCTGCCTTTCCCTCTGCTTCCCTCTTCCTCCTCTCTCCCACCCCCTCTTCCTCCCTCCCGCTCTCTCCCTCTTCCTCCCTCCCCCTCTCTCCATCTTCCTCCTCACCCTCCCGCTCTCGTTCTCTCTCTTCTCTCTGCTCTCAGTTGCTCGTTCACGGCTTTTACTCAATTTCATTCAGCCCGCTCCTCCTCACTTCAGATTGCACAGCACAGACCCCACCTCACATTCAACCTTCACCTTTTCCTTCGTATCGAAACTCTTTCCGCTCTCCCCGCCTCGCCGCCTACGGCTTGTCTCGCCCACCAGACGTCCGCCTGAATATTTATGTGCAACTTCCGCCAGTCGCTGCGCTCCGCTCGGGCATCGCCGCCCGACTCGCGCGATCGACGCTGGGGACGCGTTAGTGCCGTCAGTGTTGCCAATGCCCTGATTTTCTCGCTAAATTTGCAGCCCCCCGTTCGCGCTTTATGATGTGCTACATGTGGCGTGCATCACGGGCGACGATGTGCGGATTTTAGGAACTGTTTTAATTTTATTGTCAACTGTTACTACTTTACGAGAAATAATGTACCGCTGTTTTAAGACACCCAGTCAGTATTCACGTGTAATAACTGACTGAAGTAAGTATACATAATCTATTGGGTTTTAGAGGCAAATTTTTTTCTTTTGAATGTACATTCAAATGGTAGTGATAACCTTATTTACTTCTAGTTAATGCTCATAATTTAATCATTGTAAGAACTGTTCACCTCTTTGTGGAAGTTCAAGTCGTTACGCCACAGATTCTACCACTACTATGCATAGTTGTAGAGCATTATTCTTTGAATTTGATTTCATTGAGCAGTTGGAACCGTTCTAAGTAGTGGGACGATATCATATAAACAAACAAAAAAGTTACATCAGAGTGCGACGTAATTTAATTTTTGTAGCGAAAAGTCGCAATAAAATGTTAGTTTATCTGTCTTAAAACGCAATTTTTAAGTTACACCAAAGTCTCACTTCGGTTTACAGAATTGGCTAAACGCGTTCTTATAATAGAGCCAAAAATATAAAGAGGTAGCTTAAAATATGAGAATGATAGGAAAATTCTTTTAAAATCCCTAATTTTAGTTTTTACAGGCGGTCAATGATATGTTTTTGTTTTCAAATGCAAGTATGTGTTTTTTCGTTGTGGATGAAAACCAGCATCGATGTTATTTGCGTGCACTCGAAACAAAACTACCCCTGGCTGAAAGCAACAGAATTTAAATAATACACGTGTGCTTAGCGTGTTGCATATCCCTCTTTAACGCCTAACTCTAAAGTCAAAAGAAATACATTGATCTGAGGATAGTAATGTTCTATTACATTTATTACAAGAAAAATATACAGAAAAGCATTTCGAAAGTTTGGATGTAGTATGCAATTATTAGCAATATGCTGCGTCATTTGTTCACAGATCGTTTTTGAAAACGCGCTGCAAAATTTGTTGGGAGAACACGGTTTAATTTTAGACTTATTTCGCGGGAACCTTTGTCAAATGCAGAGAAATCGTGACTTGTCCGTTATTCAAAGCAATAAGGAGTGATCGTCGATGGGCGTCAGATTATCAAAGTCGATATAAGTCGCATAGAAGGATCATGTTTCGAAAATTTGTTTAAGTAAACAGAAAATATGTATAGGTAAATTTTCTGTCGTGAGCCGAACAATACACAATTGGAACAAATTTCCTGCAGCAGTGCTAGAGACTCTCCACCAGAAGATCAAAAATGGTAAAAGTAGAGTAAATAACTTGTAATTAGGTATGTTTACATTAAATTTCGTAAATTATTTGTTGTAATTATTATTATTATTATTATTATTATTATTATTTCATGTTACTATGACAGTGTTAGCAATATTATGTTAGGACATTAAATCTGTAAAATTTTATTAAGTAGATACGTAAATAATATAATGCTTGCTTGGCTTTTGTATACTTTTAATTTTTGTATTTGATAAATGCTACCAGCAGAAATACTTTTATGTATTCCTAAGTAGCATAATAAATATTCGTTTCTATCCTATTCTAATAAGTTGTCGACACGACACTAAAGCGTTCGAGCAGGTTAAAATATTTTTGTATACGATTTCACATAAAATATTGTCATTTTACGGCCGCGACATCAGAGACTTAAGGTAAATTAGATTAAATTTAAAAAAACTCTTTTCTTCATTGTTCTGCTGAGTTTCCGGACTAAGGTGACTGCAATGTAGTTCAGTACCGAATACACCATATAATAATTTTATTACTGCAATAAGAAACGTTTATTCCCTGAATTACATTATTGGTTATGAAAAATATTAATGAATGACAATGATATCAATGAAATAATGCTAATTCCTGTGGTCCAACCAAGAAGAGGCAAATATATTCTGTTCTCTTGGTATTAAATTGAATAAAAAAAGTTGTCAAAAGATAGTTTGTTTGTTTTTTTTTGTGCTGAAGATTGGAGGGTGGAGCGTTTCCTTATGCTTCCTAAATCCACCGGCAGAGGCGATGTTAAATATTCGGCGGCTGGGATACGGTTCCCCGCAAGCTGACGAAGCTTACAAGTTTTCCCGCAGGTGGCGCCGCGCAACTTCCACTTCCGGGCCAAGCCCTCTATCCCCTTTCCTTCCCTCTCCGTCCCTCCCGGTCCCGCACCTTACATCCCACGTTAGAGTCCCTCACGTCCCTCCCCGACTGTGTCCTTCGCTGCCTTAGAACACGGCTGTCCCGGTGAATTTTTTTTTTACTTAAAACTTCTGCTCCCCGCCTCTAAGTGACAGACGATGCCCTCCCGGCTTTAAACTTCCTCTGACATGAGGCTACACACGCACCCGTTTGGTCTGCTATTCTCAGGATGAATGTCTGTTTAAAAACCGGGACATAAGTGGTGGAAAGAACTGAAAGAATAAGTTTTTGTTAGACCCAGTTTTGTGGAGAAGGAAAGATATCGTATTACAGAAACAGCAGGGAAAACTTTTACATCTCTCTTCCGTCTTAGAATAGCATGCCTTAATAGAAATTTTGAGATAAGCTACGAAAGAGCAACCTACATAATTTACACCTGTGAAGGACATTAATCTCATTGTCTTATTCTTTGTGTATTTTAAAATTACAACTTTCAAAAACCTATGAACTGACATAGATACAATTAAAATTCAGTATTTAACACGAATAGCCTCTGGTATTTTCTGTTTCAAATGGTTCGTTTTAAATAATTTATACATAAATATCAGTAAATGAAATTATACCTTTTTAGTGATATTGATGATCGCTGTTTATTTGTAAACGTATAGCAATTACTTTTAAATTCCAAGTTAGCGTACGTAACTGAACGAAATATATATTATTTGCGTTGTAAACTTTAGTCTGAACCTGACATTAGAAATTCGAATGTGTGATGTCACTTACTACGCATCATAAAAAGCCCGAAGAAGGCAGCAGTACTTAATTTGAATTTGATAGTTATTCGCAAACCAATTCAGTTGCATTCATCAGAAACAAAGACACCCAGATAAATAATGTTGTAAAGCACGCCAAAATATTTGCTATTCGTGAAACAAAACTCTATAGAGGCACTAATTTTTTCATGGAAACATATTTCTATCAAATAAACGTGAATATAAATTATCGCAGTAAATTGAACAGAAAAAGAATGTAATTCACCTCCAGAAAAGCTTTTGTAGCAAATGTAATTAATTTGATTCAACTCGTAAAAAACACTCGCGTTTCTACAAACGTGCAGCACACATTTTGGAAACCCCTACGCGTGGCCTCAGTACTGGGTCATCACTCCCGGCGCGCGAGCTGACTTTCTCAATTGAACTGCGCACGCGTTTTCGAAACCCGAAACCCTCGGGCTTCAATTCCGCATACAGCTCCGAAGCAAGGGCTGGCGGAGTTTATCGCCGGCGGAAGCCTGATCGACTGGAGGGGTAGTCGTTGAATTATAATGGGTCCGACTGCAATTTGTTTCGGAATTCCAGCTACACGGGTTCGCAGCTACGCAGAATCTGGCTGGCGGCGATATTTGCAGCGCGTTCCCTCTCGCAGTGCCCGGTTCTACGCGTGAATTATGCGGCACGATTGTTCGGACTGGCTTTTTTTTCCCCTTAAAACGCGACGTGAGAGTGGGTGGCGTAGGTTTGCAGCGGCTCATGTACGAGATGATGTCTACAAGTCTCTTGACTCAGTAACTTGTATTTGTGACGGAACGAAATGTAACTTTTCAACTTAATCGTCTCTTCCTCTAACCCAATTTTCACTACTGTGCATTATAATTTCTAAGCATTTCAAACAAGACTTTGAAGTTTTGTCGGTAAAATGGTCAAAACGTTCTTGTTTCACCTCTCAGGCATCTGAAATGGTTTTATTTTCTGAAGGTCTTTCTTGATATTTGATAAGTGGTGGGAGTTGTTGGATGCCCATTGTGGACCGTAGGGTGAACAATCCAACACGTTGAAGCGACAGCCATTCACAGTATTCTTTTCAATCTAGGCAGTAAGTACAGATGGATTGCCATTGATAAACTAAACACCATAAGATTTCACGCACCGCATCCAACTCAAGTACTTCTCTCTACAAAACAGAATTAGATGTCGGCTGCAAACTTATAGCCTTACAATAACGAAAGACAAGATTGCAGGACTTCTCAGAACGTTTCCCATTGATGATCGTTATATTGGTCAGAACGGAAACTTATGGAACAATCTCGTTACCTCTGAGAGCCTTACGCTGGAATCCGTAATGTTCAGAATTGGCTTGTGGAGGGATTTACTTCGATGCTAAGAACGTGGAGCCGGAAGTGAAGTTCATAAGTAATTTCTTCAAGCACATAAACATCCCCTGATTTTGTTTCGATATTCGCGAAACTGCGTCTTTACTTTTTCCGACAGTTAAATTTTAAACAAACATTTAAGCTCTTGCATTTTATTTTCACGTGAACTGATCAGATCTCATTTTATTTGACATTTCATTATTTTTCGTATGAAAATATAATGTACAAAGGAAACAACTTCAAAATACAAGAACTACTTCAGACATTATAGGTTTACGAAGTCACATATCAGACCTCTACGGTTTCTCTTCTATGAAGCAAATATATTTACTTAAGATATCCCATTAAAGATATTGCCACAAAACATTAGAGATATCCCTGCAAAACATCCAGATGTTGTTCAGCATGTACAAAAAACTACACCAAATACTGTCAAACAATATTGTGTACAATCAATAATAACTTACATGAAGCATATAGGTTTTCCATTATGTTTGAACTAAAAAATACGCATCACAAAGTATTAAGTATTACTGTTCATGCAAAACTTAGTATGTTGGTCACGTTTCTAATATAATATAACACAACAAAAAGTTATTGAAATATATGAAACATGAATAGCAAATGTTAGTTCTGTTTTATTCATATTCAAGTTTGGTCAATCAAAGGGTGACAGATGGAATAGAATTTCACAATGTGTTTCTGATGACAGTTTAAATGAAATCAAGCTAAATATATGACTGAATCAATATATCCATGCTTATCAGAATATTTTACTGCCAATGGATTAAAATAAAACCGCTTAGTAGCAAAAGTACAAGGGAAATAATAAGTAACATGGGTTCTCTGATCTACTGATTTATATCATAATAGATGTATTGGAATTATTTTTATGCAATTCTTTGAATTAAAATAAAATACATTTAATAATAATATAAAAATAGTAATTATAATTAATTCAAAGGAATTTACTTACCCGAAAGCAAGCTATCCAATCCTAATGACTCACTTTTATACAATTTCTCTGTTTTCACGCCTCAGAAACTCTGACCTATCTCTGGGATAAATTAACACGGTGAAACATTAATTGAATCAACTGCGAATCGAGCTGCTGCCCATGCGCTGTAGAAAATTTCTATTGTTTGTCGTAATTGCGGGGGGGGGGTGAGGAATATTTGGGGTGGTTTGCAACTTTAATCAGCTGTCTGTAGTAGAGAGTTGGTATTAGATGTTACATAATGCATCAGTGAACGCCAGAGCCCGGCCCGGGTAGCGTAGCTGTTTGAAATGGTTATGCTTGCTCCCCTTTGCGGTGAATTATGCACTTCGGTCAGCGTTGCTTGTGGCGAGGGTGGCAGTGGTGACGGTATTGCTTTCCGTTCGCCTTTGCTCTTCCATCTTCCATCTTTGGCCGTTATGGTGTGCTCTGGTCAATTTTCTGCAGTTCCCTGGTCTGAAATTCCGTCGGTCGAACGAGTCAAGCGCTTAACTAAAGCAACGACGTTCACTTCTTACTTGCCACCAGACAGCGTGGAGCAAAGGAAAGGATGGGTTGAAAGCCACTCCATTGAAAAGTTAGTTAAAAGTTTGGTTACAGTTTTTTAACAATAAACTTTGCAGTTTTAAGGAATTCACGACTGCGAATTGTTAAAAAAAATCTTCATGATACTCTTACAATCATAAGATTCTGTTAGTGTTCCATTAATTTCTATATCTTGTACAGTACAGTTATATTTTGCGGAATATTCATCGACTAAAAAAAGAACCTCTTCAGCCAAGCCGATAGATTTGTAATATTATCGTCATTAATTTCGATCTTGGTCATTAAAATCGCTAGCATCAACTGTGGCAAAAGATGCTTTATATTCTTAAATTGGGTTGTTTGACTTGATATTTTAGCTCTTCAATGTTTTACTTCTATGGAGAGATGTTGCATAAGTTTAGAACTAAAGAACATTCGAACTGATGATGTGGACTCGAGATACTGACCAATATGTAATATTACTAGGTTATGATAATTAAACTATAAACGGGACATTTTGCAAATGTAAAACCATATTGTAATTTTTTGAAGTTTTGTTTCAAATTATGGCCTACATTCTCCAATAGTTCAATTCACGCGGGTTCGATTCTTAATTTTACTTACCCCGCCGCCACGGCAAATTGGTTGACGTACCATTCTTACAAGTAGGCAAGTTTTTCTGGATTTTTTTAGTATATACTATTACACTAATTATTATTAATCAGCATTTCAATCATTGTGTATTTTATTTCAATTACTCTATATAATTCAATAGAGCTCATAATTTTATTTTAATCAGTGATGATCGCTATTTAATATTTTATAAAATTATTAAAAGTAGTTTTTTTTAATTTAATAAACTACACCTATCTTTGAGCGATCTTCATCTTCTCGGGTAGGAGTCACTACGAAGATCTTTTCTTCGTATTCTGTGCGTTCCGATGTCCTAATATCAGTATCGCACGTCCGACGCCGGCAATAAAGCAACTTACTCTCATTACTCTCACGTAGCTGTTAACAACCTTACTTGATTCGCTGACAAAAATTCCACCATTAATAATCCTTCCATTCTGTTAGACTTGACGCTATCTGCCACGCATCACTATCAGCCTTGCTCCATGGCCCCCTTCTATTCTGACGTCATCTTATTTATTTTACCTTGCCGGCGTCCCCATGAATACATTTTACAACAGAGTTCATCATCTATTGTCTCTTCTCAATATAACAAGAGTCCCAAAATATTCCTATTATTTTCGGTATGTTACAATATTAGAGGTCTGTGAAAACAAATATTCAATATCATCAGGATCTTGTTCCGGTCGGATGGTAAATGGCTCTTCCAAAATATTACTTTTCATACCCAACAAAATTTGTTTGTCAATGCTCAGATTTCTCCATCTTCAAGTAAACAGTATTTTGTTATCTACTTTGTTTTTATCCATGGAATGCGTCAATATTTGATGTTCAAATGAATAATTTTACTACAATTTCGACATCTTGCCCGTGCTGTGATCCAGATTTTCAGAAAACTCAAAATCCATTTATTGAATCCCACCCATCATTCCCAGCTTGCAACAACTGAATGTCAACTAACTTCACATGAATTGTTTTAGACATCACGATGATATTTAATGCTGAAAGTAGGAAAATGTACTGTCAATACTCGTCGCATTGCTGTGTACAGTAGACCTCACAATTATTATTATTACACGCGAATTACGCCAATATTATTACACGTACACCTTTTTTTAACTCAATTCAAAGTGAGTGAACGAGATTAAATACAGCCTGACTCTGCTATTGTCAATTGTATTGTGAGGGCTAGAGAATTTTCCAATAACAGTCCTCTCGGTTCACACACTATTAAATTTCGCTCTAACACGCACGAATATCATTCCTCAATATGGATAAGTTTACGTGTCTGAATAGTTACTTTCAATTAATCAAAAGTTGTCTGATGTCCAGCAGGACGAATTTTGAGTTTATAATACCACCCAAACACCTAAAACATTATAGTAACACTTTCATAGGAGTATTTTCATTCCTGAACTTCCAAACAGGTTAATTGCAGTAATAAGTGTAATGTAAACGGCAGTGAACAAACAAACCTTGAGTTTAAAACTATTCCTGTCACTGCTATCACCCTAAATGGTCTATGACCCACTTAAAAGTTCGAAACTTATCATAGACACGTGATTACATAAATGGCTAGAATGTTGAATTACTGACTCCGAAACTGTATACTACATGGTCTCTCTCTCTCTCTCTCTCTCTCTCTCTCTCTCTCTCTCTCTCTCTCTCTGTCTCAATAATTAGATCTACGGACACCGGACCTCCATTTCCTGCCAGTTACGAACCTGTCATGAGCACCAAAGCCGTCGCCCACTCCTCCGTTACGCAGAACGACTGACATGAACTAACTCTGGATCAGTTGTTCCCAACGGGGTCAGCATCGACCCTCTGGGTGTCCATGAAATTTTAACGCGGTCAATGATGAACAAGAGATCGATTCGGGGTCGATTGCCAAATATACACCGGCCAATTAGCTCTATTATCAAGATCGTATTCATTTCAGAAAATGCAAGTGATGTTGATAATTAATTGATATTTCATATAAAATTTCAAAATATTTAATAATGCATCTCTATTTGTAAAATTATAAAATGTTAATTGTATCCAAAATAACATGATTCTAAAAAAAATTATCCGGTCAGATGGCCCAGATCTGCAGGGCAGTAGTGTCTTAGCGGTCTCACTTAAAAGACAGCGGGTTCGAATCCCACTTTGGACTAGGGTGTATTTGTGTATGTCTGCATCACCCTTCCCCACGTCCTTTCACCCATCACTACCATCATCACTATAATAATTCAGGCAGATAATGATAAATTGAGATTAGTTACAATTATCATCACCAAGACTTCGGACTACAGTTATTCCATACCCCCAGTGCTAATCACCTTGGGAGATAAAAATCGGGATTCAGCTAAAATACTGATCCTTCGACCCAGAAAGGTACTTACACTAGTTAAAGCAGGATGCACGCGTGGTCCAAGTTGCCCAATACGCGATAAACAAAAAAATTTAAAAATAATTGTATTATTTGCCAAACTGTTATAAAGTCATTTATATCTAATTACTTGTGTTATGATAATATGTAAGCTGCATATTATAGAAAATATCACAGGAGCCAATAAAGCAAAGTATTCTTTTAAAAGGGGTTTAAATAGCTCTCTGACGCCTGGAGAATTGTAGCGTCTGTATACTCTGATCAATAGTTTTCCGTGGTTTCTCCGACAAAAACCAGTCAAATGCCGGCGCAGTACATCGACAAACGGGCCTGGGACAGCAAGCTATTTTCCCATTACCTTCTTTATCCTTTCCTCACCCCCTACTTACACACACTTACACTCAAATGCAGTACATTACCACACTTGTCCGAAGACCAATCAGGACAATCGAGCTTGTTCCGGCTGGGGCGGTGCCCCGCTGGTGTGAGATACCTGGTTGGGAAAAACCCTGCAAGGAGACACGTAGGTCCACGCCGGATCTCACAATGCAGCGGAAAAATATCACCACCACCACCACCTCTAACTACAATGGAACTACACTTACGGGACTAATGACCTTATCAGTTGACGCACCCGGAAACACTAATGAATCAATTACACTACAGTTCCGGGCATGTAAATTAAACTACCAGGAAACAAGAGACAAAGGCCAATACATGCAACCCACACACACAAGCACAAAGCCAAAGTAATGCTTTTGAAATCCATGTTTGTTTGTTCCGTGGCTGCGTTCCTCCGAGAACCCACCCACGTGCCTCGTCGGCGCTCGTAACCCCGCAGAGTTGCTCCTTATTTATATTGAGTAGCGCCGGCGGCTGAATCATTGTTTCATCGCTCCCCCCCCCTTCGCCCGTCTGCGTCGGAGGGCTCTCTAAAATGCACGCCATGTTTATTTCAGGGCTTCTTTGTCGGCCCGGTTAGGCGGTGATGAATTCCCTGTCTCTGCAGAAGCCGGCGCCGCGCCGTGGTGGGCGCTGCCGCCGCCGCGTCCCTCGTGAAATCAGAGACGGGCTCCGTGCGGCCCCAGGCGGCGGGCGAGTCCAGGGGGACGGGACGGGGGTGGGGGTAGAGAATGTAGGGCGATGATGCTAGTTGCAGTTGGATGGTAGTAAAGGTGTGACAGTGTTGGCGATGGTAACGTTTTGGAGGTGGCTGCAACGATGGTGCTTGTGGTTGTTTCGATGTGGTGGAGGATAGGCGGGAAAGAAGGCAAAGCAGGGCCGGAGGTGTTGGTGGAGACGGGAGCGGAGGCGTTGGAGTTGACGAAGGTGTGGTTTGATTACTAGGTCGAATTCAGTCGCTGTCTGAAAGAGAATTCTAGCGGCCGGATGCTCAAATCGACAGCTTTCCGTGGTTTCTCCGATCAATACCACGCAAATGATGGAGCAGTACCGTAACAAACGGGCCACCGGCTGCGCAAGATATTTCGTTTCTTTTTCTTGTACTTACACACACTAAGCTGTATTACCGCACACACCAGGAGGCTGGCCGGGAGCTTAGAATTTGTCCCCGGCGGTGCCCATTTGGAGGGAGATATATGATTGGGGAAAATCCGATAGCTAACGGTAAGTCGGCGCCGGTACTCATTATCTAGCCAGACCACTGCCACTTTCCGAGGGATAAAACTAGCACTACACTTACGGAACAAATGACGTTAACTGTTTGCATCCTCGGAATTACTAATCAATCAACGCAATATTGGCGGAGGCGTGGCCGCAGATATTGGTGACGGCGTTAAAGAAGGCGATACTAGAGACGTTGGCCCAGGCGTTGGTGGAGGCGATGTCAGAGCAGTTGTTGACGAAGGGCTTGGCATAGGCGGTGGCGCTGGAGGGAACGTTGATGGAAGTATCGGAGAACGCGTTGTTAGAGGAGGATACAGAGGTGGAACTGGAGGCTGAAGTTTAGTCCTAAGTCTTGGTGACATGATAATTGTAATTAATCTCAATTAACCCTTATCTGCTTGAATTATTTCTTTAAGACACCATTACAACATTGTATAATTATAAAAAATTAATTTTTTACTCAAAATTTTGAAATGCACGTAGTGACATCTTTTAGGATGTTAAGGAAAACCACATTTTCTAATTACATTACTGCAACATTTTAAGGTGAAAGTGTGAACTATTTACAGCCCGTATAGGCACGCTAGGCAGATAAGGGCTAATTCATTGTATTGTATTAGATTGTATTGAAATTATATTGTCCAATATTAATACTTTTTGAAATTAGTCAAACCCAAGAGTAGACTAATTGGTGAGTGAGCCTTGCCTGCAACAAAGACTATTTAATTAATTTACTTAAATATTAATTATTTATGTATTTATTTATTTCATAATACAACAGTGAATCAAACTGGGGATATCGTCTTGCACTAAATACAATGAATTTGGTTGTGCTGTTAATCAAAACTAATTAGAGTTCAAACAAAAGGTAAACTTTTTGAGGTAGAAATAAATCAAAATTTAGGATCATATTTCTACGATGGACAGTATCATAATGTTGTCAGTAACCGCCTTCGACTGCATTAATTAAACTATGACCGTCACATTGAGAGTAGGAAATATCCTTACTATTAATAATAGAAGAGTGGAGAATTTTAAAATTTATTCGTGTACTTTAAAATGTACTCTTCCTTAAAAACACGATGAAACACGTTATTGAAATAATTTTAGTCAAATGATAATGATTGATTGAACTCAAATAGAAAAACACACATGTGTAATTTATTTTATACATGTTGATTTTATGTTTCATATGAATGTGGATTGTTAGAGATACGTCCGTATCATAGTATAAGAAAAACAATGTGAAACGATGTAACGTGTAGAACAGTTTCACTAGTAAAGAAATACGGTATTTCGGGATGCGTTGGGAGTCGGATCGACTGATGCCAGGCTATTCTCAGTTGTGACTACTCACAATTCTCTGTTGTTTTGATAGTGAATCAGCATTAAAGGTGCTTTGTGTGAACAGCGTGTGCAAACTGCCAATGTAATCTAGGACCATTAGCAGAAGATCGTAGGTTCAACGTGGATCTAGGTCGAGGGAAAATTAAGCTTGGGGAGCAAAGACTTAAATTAGAGAAATATTCTTGAACGTAAATTCATGCCAGTACTTTAGTTATTATCTGTGTGGATTGTGGCGCACTCCAAATCTTACGTAAATCCAGAGAAATTTTCAGTAAACACAACGCGTTCTCGGAAGACGTGCTGGAGGTTTTCCTGTTCCTCAGTCAAACACGATCATCGTTGTTATTGAAGACTCATTCATTTTACAAGATTTATTTATTGTTTGTCATTAGTTTCTACATTTTTTAGTTATCAATATCATGAATATTAGTTATGAGTTATCATATTAGTATCATATTAGTTATGATCATGAATTTAATATTCATTTATTCTTTTATCATTCCAGGGTCATTCAGGGATTATTATTTTTTATTATTTTCTTATTCATTAATTATTGATTGAACATTTCTCGTAATTAATTACTGCATAATTCACTAAAATGAATTCATCCGATATATTTTAATATTATTTTATCCATAATTTATCTAAGATTTACCAATAATTAGTAATCTACCATTAATTAATAAGTATAACATAAATGATTTTGTTATGTATCCACTATTAATTGCTTCGTAGATAAAAAGTGTACATTATTAACTAACATTCTATATTCATTAAATCGGTATTCGTTTTTTTTTAAAAATTATGCATTGATACATTCATTTGGTAACTCAGAATCAATTTCCTCCATTATCTGCTTGAACGTTCAGGTACCATAATGCATGTCACAAATAGTCACATATTGTCCGAAGTACGGATGCACCGAGCGGAAAGTGGAAACATCCGTGTGATCCGCGAGAGCATGAAGGCAGTGAATGCAGAGCTCCACCACGGGTGCGTGGCGGGGCGGGCGGGGAAGAGGGAGGAAGTGGAGGGGGAATGGGCATTGCTTCATAATTCATTCAACATTAGTTAATTCGATTTTATTCAAAAGTATTTAATTCATCGATTTCCTCCATTATCTGCTAGAACGTTCAGGTAAAAGGTTCAGGTTTATCTAATACGGATTTCTTATTTTTACAGCACTAATTAGTAATCTAACATTACTTAATTTATATATCTAACATAAAAATATTTTCTAAATGATTCCCAATTAATTGCTTTGTCAATAATAACTCAACATTAAATAATTAGTCAACATCCTACATTAATAAAATTGATATTGACCATTCTTTTAGTTATACATTGATTCAGTTAGTTATTTGGTATCGATTTCTTCCATCCATTTCTAGCACTTTCGAGTACAATAATGCATACCTCAAATAGACACAGAATGTCGGAAGTACGGATTCACCAACCGGAAAGCGGAAACATCCGTATGCACCGTGAGAGCATGTCGGGCAGAGGGCGGCGAGAGCAGAGACAAGCAGGGGCGGGGCGGGG
>BOPP01000040.1:4458810-4477619 GCA_017312745.1 Gryllus bimaculatus | reverse complement strand
CTGGCTTCGTGCCGGACTGCTGCCCCCGAATCAAGGGTTGTTTTCTTAGCGTGGGCTTCTTTTTGCTGCTCCCAGACCAGAATCCTCAAGCTTCGTTGTTTTGTATCCTTCTAAGAGCCGCGTCTGCTAGTTCATAACAAACCCTGTTATTACTGTCTTTTTCGCATTCTGTTTCATGAATCAATACATCTGTTTTCCGAATTTTGTGTGATTAATATTGCATTTGATACTACCAATGTTGTTACATTAACATGCGTGGTATCTTCAACATTATAAGCAGTTGTTGTAGCATATTGGGAAGATAAGTGTTCCTCAGTGACGTCATTTTCGATTCTTCGTTTTTGAATAATTTTCAAACTTATATTTCAGTAATGTTTTCATTAACGTTTTGAGAGTATAGGAATCTTTCTTTTCTAAATCGAATTAACAATTAGTAAATTCTGATGTTTTCCTTTTGTAAATTATGCAAGCAGAAAAGAGCAACCTAAAATAAATTTCTGACTACAAGGTTAAATGATACGTTAGTACTATTACCGAAAGATAAACATATACTCGAATCGATAATGCTACTGTACTATTTCATAATATTAGACTATAATGTCATACATTACACATTAAGGATGATTTAAGTGCGGTTGTTACGTCATACTCCAAATGATGTTCACGATTTTTTTTCTAGTATTACATATGATTGAAGTCTGACAACCAAAACCCACGTTTTTGTGATTAAACCTGACTGAGAGCGATGCATTTTTGAAGAGTGTAAAATTCTCAGTGTGATGTGTCACACTTGTTAGTATTTTCCGAAAAACCTAGATAATTGTCTAACAAAATCCCTCCGACAAAATTCCGTTATAAACATCCCATAATTATTTGAGAATGGGAATGACGGAATTATCCGATGAGTATAACTGAGATGTAATGGCGACTCTCCGAGGTGATCATGCAGTAAAAGATGTCCGTCGCTTATTGCGTGGATCCAAATGTGAAAAAGTTTTCCAACAATGTCGGGGCGAGGCAAATGGTCAATTTCCAGAGTATTAGGGAACCAACACAATAACAACGAACTGAGTCAGAATTAGATAGATACTAAAATAGATATTTTCCCTTGATCAGATAATGAACACCGCCTTCCCAATCGGCTGATATATCCAAGTGGCAACGTTCTTGTCTTTGAGGGATCGTTGATTCGGAAGTTCGTGACTCGATGGTGAAGAATTTTCGACACCAGTTTCGACACCAGGGTCGAATTTCTGGATGAGAATTCGAGTGGCCGGCTGTTCTGATCGGTAGTATTCCGTGAGATCCTAATAATACCAAGCGACTGTCGGTGCAGTACCCAAAAGAACGGGTCAAAGAGCACGTTCAATATTTGAGTCTTCCTCCTTGTACCCTCCTCTTCCCTTACAACCAAATATACTTACATGCTCCACACTACCACATATAATAGGAACTTACAGCTCCTCCTAGCTGGAACTAGAAAAGAGAAACCCCATAGTCTGACATGGACATAGACTCCGAATCACGCCTTCCAGTGGCCGAAGAATCTCACCACATAAAGGGATAAAAAATGAACTAATCTTAAGGGACTAATACGTAGTTGGCACTACTATAACCAATACTCACTCACGTGCTCGCTCGCTTATCCAGACTTCTGCTTCAACGCTCGGGAACACCCTTGGTCTCCGATTCACGAGATTCACGTCTTAAAAGCTGCGGGGCGAGTGTCTCCTGCTTCAGCGATGTTTGCCGCTCCGGCTGCAGAGGCAACACTCTTGTCTCTGCGGTATTGTTGAGATTCTAGGGTTCGTATCCCGACTTTGAACGAATTTTTGACACTTAGTGGATGGTATTGAACCACTGACTGTAGGAAAATTCGGCAGTCGGTTGCCCTCATCGGTAATTTTCCTTGCGATCACTTAGGCCTTCACACACAAACACATTTACATGCACTACACTGCCACATATTTCGGGAGAACCTTCAGGGACATAGAGCTTCTCCCGGCTGGGAAGGTACGCAACTGATGGAGATACTACGAGGAAGAAACCCCGCTAAACGACAAGTAGTTCAGCTCGGGATCTCATCTTCCAGCGGATAGGGAACTCCGCCATGTACGGGAATAAAACATGAACTACCATTACGGTACGAACGACCTAAGTAGTTGACACACCCACAACCAATGCTCACTCACGTGCTCGCTCGCATGCCCAGGCGTCTGCCTCAACGCTCTGTAACACCCTGCGCTTTGTCATCCAGTTCACGCGCTTATTCACAAGCTGCGAGGGGCGACTGTCCCCTGCTTTAGGTGTCTGCTGCTCGGGCGCAGATTGGCGGGCCGGCATCTAATATCCCTCCGGCTGCGCTTGCAGATTGAGAATTCGCGTCGAGTGCCTCTCAGGAGCGAGCGCGCGGGCGGGGGGAAGTCGGTACCTCCCTCGGGGGGGGGAGGGGGGGGATTCAATTGAAAGGCAATATGGCGCTCCGGTTCCATGCAATGGGTACTTCCGCGACGCGAGGGCGACGCGACGGAGGGAAATGATGTTGAAGATTTAAACCGATTTGTTTAGTATTCATGGGTGGTTTAAGAGTCAGAGAAGTGGTATAATTTCATAAACTTTTTAGCAAAGTATTTCAAAAATATCCAGAAGTTCATTACTATACTGTTAGTGAATTTTCCATATAATTAAGAATTGGTGGTAAATTGTTTTATCGCATATATGAAATCAATGAATTCTAAATCATTGTTCTCATATAGTTTTCTTAGTAATATGCTTACTACCAAATGACCGTGATCTCAATGTACAATTTATTTATTGTGAGATTTTAAACTTTAATTTAACAGAGCAAAAATAGCACGTATTCCCAGCTTGTAGTATGCTGCATAATGTGTAGAATCAGTTTTGCTTATACGTAATTTTGAATTCATGACCATTGTTAATAATCATGTTGCAATGTTTTTGATTTGAGTAAGTAACGTCGCTAAGGCAAAAACTCCATGACTTTCTCGTCTTCAATTGTCTCGAGTTATAGTAGCGCCTAAGACGCGTTTGAATTAACTACAACTCGTTGATATTTTGCTGAAGTTCTTAAAAGTTTTAATAAGATTATAGGTAATTGCTTCTGAATGAAAATATTATACACCCTTAGAAAAATTGAAACCTCAGTTTGAGTTTGAATAAGTACATTAGTTTGTTGTTTTTTTTGCATGTGGATCATGGAAAAAACAATACATAAACAATTTTAAATGAAATCCAAACTAACTTAATTTTTTTTGTTCAAAAACCTACATCGGTTTCTCCGCTAGTAACAGCTACGCCGACACTGAATTCGCAAATGACATTCTAAAAATACGGTTCTCAATGCATATTTTGACAGTTACCATTTACGGCTATATGGGCCTGCCTGCCTAAATAAATAAAACACATTTCATGCCGGGAACACGCATATATTCCTAAAATAAAACCAATTGTCGTTCTTCAAAACCAAACCCTAAATATAATTCAGGGTGCAATGGCGATGTCAGCGTGTCCCCTAGGTTGCCGTGAGGAGTTATGAACAAAGTTGCGGAAAGTCGACGCAACTTCTCCTCGGGTCATTGACCTCGAGGAGGAGAGCAGATGTCTCGTATCAAGGCTGAGACTTACAACAGTCGGTCACGCTACTTTCCAGGGCCCGCGACCCGCGACTGGCCCAGCTGACTTCTCAACGGAGGACTTTGCACGACTGTTTACAGGAGGTAGTTTTTGCGTGTCGGGCTTGACATCCTTAACGGCGCGGAAAATGAACGGGCTTGCTAGAGCATCTAAATAAATATGTGGAGGCTAAACAATTATATTGCACGTCTTTGCCTAACAGTGAATGATGAAGTAAGTCTCAATAGGTTTTTTTAAGTTCATTTTATAGACATTTGAAAATAATACAATTTATACCTGAGTAATAAAGATGAGAAAAATAATTACAAACTAATTACTAGTAATCCAAAAGAAAACAGAGAGTAATGTTCTCTAATTAACTATTGCAATTATCAAATATTAAAAATTTTGGTATTTATGATTTATGAAAATGTATTTAATGTTTTTATTAATAGAAAATTAACTAAATTAACGTAAACATGTAATTCACAACATGTTTTCAGAATTTTTTAAATAACGTTTATAATTGTATTAATTTGATTAAAAGAATGACAATAAGATAAATTTGTGAGTGAATGAATAATGTGAATGAAAAACCGCTCACGTAAGTTAATATCTCAGTGAAGTCTCTTTCGAATAAAAACAGAATTTCATCTTAGGTTCATTTATAACTGTCTTCATCAGAACGAATAATATTTTCTCCTTTCCGACTCTTCACAACACTTTCATCTACTTTCATGAAATATTGAGAGTCTGGAAATATTTAACATTTTCAAAATTAAGAGCGGATGTTGTAGAAACATCTTTTTGTTTTTAATATATTAATTACTAAACACGATTTCACTTTGAAAAATTTGAATGTTCACGTCACATTACACAACTACCATTAATAAAAGGAGATTAGAGTAATTTGCTAGGAACAGTATGACAAATGAACTTGAATAAAATTTCATTAATGGAACGTATAAGCAGATGTAAACTCGATTTTCGCAGAAATGAAATCGACCGTAATTTTAAAAATATTTCTTGTAACGCTCACTAATATTTTTCACTTATTGCACTTTACTGAAATGGAAATCATGAATTTATTACAATCCGTTCCACACTCTGTACGCATACAAAAAAGTGGCTTGCGACAGAGTACCTAGTGTACCCTTCAGATACTCACCTCTTGATTTTCTTTCTCTTCATCTGGCTCTTTTTCACCGGAAAGTCTCTCTTTTAACCCCTTTCTTCTGTGAGTACACTCTCGGGATGCAAAATGTGTTTTCGCTTTCTTCCTGAGTTGCAAGCCGTCCATTCCGGACGACTACATTGCGTGCGGGACTTTCCTCTGGAATCTGCGCGTGCCGGCGCGGAGCGAGGCGGGGAGGTGGCTGGTGGCGGGACGGGCGCGGGGGCGAGGGAAGTCGTGGCAGAGCGCGTCGGGGAGGGGCGTGACGGGGCGTAGCGGAGTGGGACCAGGCGAGGAGGGCGGGATGGATAGTGGCTGGCAGAGCGGGGCGGAGCGAGCGGGGAGGATTGTGACGTGGTGGGCTGTGGGGGAGCGGGGCATGGTTGTGAGGCGGAGGGGTTGGAGGTTGGGGTGTGGAGGGGGGGGTGGGGTTGAGACGATTGCGAGGAGGGCGGGATGGATAGAGGCTGGCGGTCGTGGTGGGGCGGAGCGGGGAGGCGGAGGGCGGTTCGGCGGCGGGGGCGGGGGGCTGTGGCGGGGGCGGGGCAGGGTTGGTGCGTGAGTTCGGCGGGGTGGAGCGGAGTGAGACGAGGCGAGGAGGGATGGATTGAAGTTGGTGAGGCGAGCGGAGTGGGTCTAGCGGGGCGGGTACGGGGTGGACGAGCTCTGCGGAGCGGGGCCTGGGCGTGGCGGGGCGGGGCAGGGTGGAACGGGGAGGGGGTGTGGCGGGGAGGGGCCGTGTCAATCAGGTCCGGTCCGAGGCGGTGCGGGGGAGGCTAGAAGGGTGACGGAGAGGCGGGGAAGGAGTGAAGGCGAGGCGGGCAGAGTGAGGTAGAGGAGCGAGTTCAGGAGGAATGAACGGGGTGGGTCACGGGGCGAGCAGGCATGCCGCCTTGTGAATGACGGCCAAAGGGCGCCCGCGCAGTCCGACGCGCCTCCTGTGCAGGGAGCACACAGATATAGGTGCGGAATTGCCCCTCCGAGTTGCCGACGTAACGTAATAAGCCGCCGTGTGGAAACACGACGGAAGGAGAGGGGAGAGAAGCCAAAGGGACTAAGACTACGGAGCCAAGGAGACGATTGCGCGGCGGCAGCGGTGGCGGTGGCCCTTCCGAGAATGTACGGGCCGTAAACTACGGAGGGGACGACGGTGGCAACGATCGCAGAGACAATGGCAACAAAGAAACAACAGAGACAATGACAGTGGCAGGGAGTGTGACAACACGGTGACCAGAAAAAGCGCGAATGAGAATTGCTTTCATCTGACCGCTGCTATGCGATGATGGTTGTATGAATAACGAGGATGAGATGGAATGCGATCGCTGATAGTAAAATTGATGACTTTGATATTTTTCGGAGGCTTTGATGACGGTGATGAATGTTAGGTAGTTGACGAGTACGATAGCATATAGAGAGAGTAATTTCAGAGGGAGTAGATGATGACACAATGACATTATCGATTGCATTGGCCTTGAAGGAGACAGTGAAACGGAGATGAATATCAATGACAAAGAAGACGAGCCGACAACATTCAGGGCGATAACAGTGATGGCGGATACATTGCATGTATTGATACAACGAGCAGTAGCTGGCGATTGCTGGGCCGAGATGAGGTGTGGCATGGCAACGAAATACGTGGGGGTGAGAGCAGCAGTGTCATGACTCATCCCATTCACAAAAAAATCATTCTTCACCACTGCTACCTGTTTCCATCACCGCTGCACAAATACAGTTTTACAATAGTCAATCCTTTGTTTTTAAAGACTGCGTCAATCCTCGGGAAACGCAAGCTCGATTTACCTTACATCGAGCCTGGTTTACCTCTGTATGGGCCTCTTCAGCTAGTCAGCATTGGATAAGACTTGCTTGTCGAACCTGCCAACGCGCAGTTGTCAACCTGCCGCCAGTTCTACCTTCTTTGTCATTCTCACAACGGAAAACAATTCTACAACGATATACTTACCTCTGACCAAACCTGAACGTGTGAGCGCGCCTTAGCCATCTATAGCTATTGCAGTGTTTTCGAGCGAATGATGAACCCTCAACGGGTTGAAGCCTCAAGTATGTTACAGGGGATATTTTTAAATTGATACACGGCTAGCAAATGCAAGTAATGTATAAATAAGGAATTTAAATAGCATTTTAAACTTTTATTTGTTAGCTTACTAATTTATTATTTTTATTTAAAAAATAGACAATGATCAGTTGATCATAAGTTACTTCAGCCTAGGCAATTTTTTCCCCAAGATGGAGTTAAGTGGAGTGCGCAGTATTTCTTAAGTTCAAAACAGTGGGTCTGGAGTTCACCAACCGATGTAGTAGGGCACACAGGATGCCACGGAAACCACTCATTGTGCAGGACTTGGTCCCTAGAATGGGAGGCCCCCTCCGTTCTGCCAATGGTATGACTTGGTTGTGACAAACTTTTTTCCAGGCAAATAATACTTATGTCTTATTTTCGAATTACTAATTACCGCATAATGATAACGAAATTATTGTTTCTTATAGTTTCGAATGCACAATTTTCAGTACGAAATCTTTCAACTGATCTATGCAAACATGTAGCACATACTCACAGAATAGATACACAAATTGCTATTTTATTTCGCAGCGACACGCCATGCTCCAAGTCACATTGGCCTGAATACTGATCTTTGGATAGGTTTTGTTTTGAAAATTCTTTAGGATTTGTATGGCAGACGGAAGTCAATTCACTGTAATTCAAAGATGTCTTATTTTAAGTGGTAATGCTCAGGCCATTCTCTCTCCACCCTGTTCATCTAGCTCAGAAATAAAGCATCACCCTGGCGACCAAATAGAATATATGAATTTGGCTTAGAGGCTATTATTGGGCTTGAGGGTCTTTTACACATTTACTGTGGAGTAGTAAATCTACAACAAGGGATAGCCGGTTTTACTTCTTTTCGGAAATCAGGTAAACGAAGAACTTATTCTCTGTTAAAAATCCACGACTTCGAACTGTTTTAACCTGCGAACTTAGGTATAACAGTCCGATTCACTACGCGTTACACCACCACAGCCGCGAGTCTTCGCCGGCGGTGGCAGCTACGGCGAAGGGGTGGAGGCGGGGCGGTTGGAAGACGCCGTAGGCGGCGCCGACGGTGGCGGTGGCGGCGGCGGGAAACAAGCGTGGGCGCGCGCGTCTTGCAGGGCCGGGTGCAGCCGGGCGCCCGGAAGGCGGCGCAGGCAGCGGCGGAAACGGCGCCCCTCGACTGCCGTCTCATTGTCGTTACGGCCGCCGTATTTCACCCGGACAGGCGCGCGCTCCCGGCGCGTCACTTGCTTCCATTGTGAGGGCGCGCATAATGAGCTCGGAATGGACCGGGCCTTTGTGCCGGTCGAGGTTCGGGGAGGCATAATTGAAAACAAAACATTAAAAAGAATTTAATTGTTTCGAGAGCACGGATAAAAGGATCTTGCCAAGGAGCGGAGGGGGGACGGAGCGTTGAAATAAAATAACCGGGCAGACAAAAATTAACGCCTTTCAAGATTTGTTCTGCTAATTAGTATTTCCTAATTGTCCTGTCTGGCGCAGGCGCATAAGGTGCTTCTTTTTTTTTCCTTCGACCTCCTAATTGCGGATGGGGCCCGCGCCATCGTTGGCTTGCCCGCCCGCCTTCCCCTCGCTGGTTTTACATTCGGCCGAGGAAAAAGCCCACTTTCCTCCCGCTCGGCGGTCCTCGTTTGTTTGACTTTTCATTTATTTATGGAGCGGCTTTTCTCCTTCCGACGGGTGCTTTTTTTTGGTCCTCCAGTACATTTCCGGATTAGTCAACTGTGCATATTTTTCTTCGCTAGTAATCTTTATTGCTTCAGGCGAGCTTCTCGGGACTGACCAGCTTACAAATCTGGTTGTAGTAGGTCCTGCGTTGGAGCTTTAAATGTTAAAGCGAGTTTAATTTTGTCTTGTTTTTTCTTCTTCTTGTCACTGAATGAGGCAAGTCGCATTTACGAGAAGTGGGGTCTCGTCTTTTTATACGTTTTGTGTTATCATTGAGAGGTACTCTCGTTGATTAATTTTATCAGGAGAAACTTCGACTGTCGTATCTGATTGGCCTCCTTCCCACTCAAAAGTGAAAAACTTTGTTGAACCATATTTCGTTTCCTTATCGAATATGAAATACGCGGGCAATCTGTTTCTTGTAATAACTGAATTTTCGCTGTTATCGAAAAGCAGTATCGTTAAACGGATATCGACACATTTCATTACGACCTGCGTGCTCTCCGCTGTTGTTCGACAATCGATGGAGAACGTCTCGATAAGAAGTCGTTCTCGAGGCGCGGCAGACGAGGCGGTGGTCGCGGGGCGAGCCCGATTGGAATGTCGGGGAGGGCGGGAGGGGAGCGGGGGAGTGAAAAGGGGCGGGGAGGCGAGGAAGGAAAGTAAAGTAGCGGGGCCGAGAAGTCGTCGCAGCGGAAGTCAATTTCTGCGGAAATAATTGGAAACGCCTGCTCTTCTGCATCAATCATTCAGTCGCGCGCCCGCCGCCCGCTGCGCGAGTTGGAGACGAGCGACGGAGGCGGCGCGCGTCTGGGCGGCGGGAGTTGAGGGGTTGGGGTGGCAGAGCTGCCAACTCGAGCACTTCTAGCTCGGCGCCCTCCCTGCTTCATAATTCCCGCGCATCGAACCGTGAAGCGTGGCGCATGGAAGGCATTTAATTTCGTCAAAAAGCAACCGGCAGGTTTTATGCTTATGGAACTGCCTCATATTGCGTGTATCTTGTTCTATGCATCGTGGTTCGTGATTAATGGCTTGACGGTGCGTTTCGTTTTTTAGACCATTGCAGGAAAATGTACAAACAGTTTGTCTTAAGGAAGATTTAAAGTAAACGCAGCGAAGTGTCATTGCACCAATATTGCTTTCGTTAACGTATCTACAGGTAGTTTTTGATTCGTGAACATTTTATAATTAATAATCGTATACTAGATTACTAATGAAGGTAGGAAATTTTGTCTTCTCTATTAAAAACGGTGCACTGGTAAAACAAATAAGTTTTTAAATTATTTATTTTTCTTGTGCGATGTAAGAAATTATTATTTATTTCATTTCCAGACAGTTGTCGTTGACACAATCGTAGTAATCGCACGTGGAACAATATCATTGTGTGGTCGATCACAAAGGTAGGCTACCTCACGTTTAAGGCCCAGGTGCTAGAAAACGAAGGTTAAGTGAAATTATCCTTTGGGTGATCAACTTGGCAACGTAACCTAAAGACTAAATGCGCATTATACACATTTTAATTCGTATCAAAATCTAATATATTCAAAATATCCATATTTTATTTCAAATTATAAATCAATTATAATTGGAAAACTTAATACATAACGTTATTTTAGGGATATTATTAAATAACGTTATTACAAAATACTTTATTCAGTGGGTAACACGAAGAATTGAATCCAGCAAAATACAGTTCATTGGAATGCCATTCACATTGTGTTTTGAATTCCCTTCACATCGCTTAGTAAATCGATGACATTATGAATCAAAATGCACCTTCGAAAGGTATTCAAGAATCGTATAGTTAGGGAAATGCAAAGAAATGACACGCTACATGCATAATGCTACAACACGTTACTGTCCTGGTGCGCGAATGCGTGCATTACGTTTGCGTAAATGCAAACGTAATGAAGCAAAGTACAGAACATGTTCGTGTGCATATCATGGAACGAATTAATAAGCTAATAATCTGCAAAGAAGTGCAGTTCCTGCTCAAAAATAAGTATTCCACATTCTAATATCAATGGTTTCTACTTTCGGAGACGAACCAAATTAATTTTGTATATAATACTAAATATCTGCTTAACGTTTTCTAACATTGGTTGAAGCAAAACTTACTTTTAATTTTGATTACCAGGTTCTTAAAACTAACATATGATACATATGGCCTATTTACAATAATAAAACTGCACAGATATTTCTAATAATTGGTTAAGCCAACTTTGGAGTTTTCTTCACCATAATAGGTCTGACCTTGCTTACAGCGTCTCCTGTGCGTGAGAGCATATTTTGTGGTTAATTTCAAAGAGTTTATGTCTGAGACCTCGGTCAAAAACATAGTTTTTTGAAACGCTAACATTTATAATACTTTATAACAATAATCGTCGGTGAAAATTAAAAGAGACATTGTGCGTGAAGAGAAACGGTCTGAGCGGAGCTTTATAAGAGAGAGCGTAGGCTTCCGCGGTCGAAGTCAGTATTTAATTGGCTGTCCGGGACCCGGACGCGCACAGGGACAGTCACCGGGACAGCCAATTAATTACGGAGTGTTATAGATCACGTAGGGTTTGATTCTACGTCTCGGCTGCTTGTGAGATATAATTATGAAATATGTATTATAGAAGCTATTTTTTTTTAAATTATTTCTTCACGTCAATAAAGAAGACCATTTTTTAAATTATTTTTCTTCTTGTACAATCCAAATATATTTCCCATTACACTTAGAGTACAGAAAATTTAAAATATCAAGGTGCGTGTAATAATATAGCCAGATACTGTGGAGCAGTGTGGTTGGTAACACTGTCGCCTTTCTGTCTGCCCCGTTTCCAGCCGCCATTTGCTACCTTCCTTTTCTCCCCCTCTCGAGGCCATTTGTGTGGATAATTTCGACTGATAATTTCCTACTTAAGCCGTCGATTTCTTTGAGCTAACTTTCTGATGAGCCTTTCGGTGATTAAGCTGATCTCGAGACTCCTCGGTCGCGTTAAGACTTAGGAAAAAGTCTTCAGAAGTTTTGCCGATGAAGCTCAAAAATTACTTAATCGTTTTTTCTTCTTCTTCTTCTTCAAGGCTGAGATGTTCGTTATAAGCACGATTCGTATTTGCAATACAACGCGATTAAACATGTTTCTGTGTGTGATAGCTGAGCAGCGTTCGTTTTAACTTGGGTAATGAAAGGATAATAAGCGTTCATAACTGCGTCTGTTATCTGTTACATTCGCTGACAGGGTAATCCCATGTTGTAACGTGTTCCGGTAGTAGCGACCTTAGTGAGTAATGGCGTGCATTTACTCATCGTCCACAAACTGTACAGGCTCATTACAGCCCGGCCGTAGACACGTTCTGAAATAAATAGAAACTTGAACCCGGGGTTCCGACTGTGTGATGTGCTGACGAACAAAGGGAGTTCAACTTGCTATTTTTAGCGGTGTACGGCAACTCAACATAATGACATTCATTTAGCTAAATGTTATTGGAGAAATTATGACGAATATGTTTTGCTAGTTTCAACAAATGGAGCATCTGTTTCTAAGCCTTTGATAAACTGTTTTACGTTTCACAGACATGTCCATGCATTTAGTTCTGACAATCTAAACCATGGATTTACAATATTTTTGTTACGTCGAATACTTTTGATAGAAATATTCGCTTTATCAAACTCCACTTATTTAAATCTGTAATATAATGTATAATAATCGTAACTAAAAGGTACAGAAAATGGCTTGATAACAAATAATATGAATATTTTAAAAAATTGTTTATTATATTAATGTTACTTTTTACAAATATAGTTTTGAATTTTTACAAATATAAATCAGTATTATTACACGGTTTGAAGGTTTATATTAGAAAACAATTAATTATCAATTTAATTATTTTTTTGTAATCAATTGGATCGTAATTACACCGATCAGTCAGTCATCAATACATGTTCGGCTGTCGACCAGCTATCCATCCCTTGGTCATCATTGACCAACTTTCATCGTTCAGCGACTTTTAACTTATGTTAAAAGTTTGTTCTTCCTCCAATCTTGTCTAATTTGCTATTTATTACATACATGCTGTTTGACCACAAATTCTTTTCACTATAAATATTAATCTGATGCTTATCAATATGACAATATTTTGTAATGATTTTCTAGTAGTCTTAATATGAAGTTTGAAAGACTATCAATACACAATTTTTAGCTTTTTAGTCCATACAATTCTGATACCTTGCATTTTCGTGTGAAGTGGGTAATTTTCAGGCACTTTCAAAAATTAAAATTCTTGTAATTGTGATGAACATTTGGACAGTCGGCATAAATTTTAATGAGTATTCCTGATTTTTTTCCGACTTCAGCGTGACGTCTCCTGGCGACCTCCTACCTAACAACGCCTTTGCCCTAGTTCTAACTCCGCTGCTTTTAATACTGCGCAGACTCAAAAATATGGACATCTTATTCCACGCGCTTCCAAGCGGTGCGTTCAGTTCTCGTTACTCTTGTTTGCGCTCTCCGTCGCGCTCACGCCTTTCGCACTTCTTTCTCCTTCCTCTCTAAGAAAAGAAAGTGTATTCCGAGTTTCAATAAATCATGGCGCGCAGGAGTACAGCCCCGCCAGCGGCCAAATTCTGGAGGCCTGGCCCCGTTCCTCCCGGGCGATACATAATACACGGTCCTGCGGACTCCTGGCTCCTTCCGTTTGCTTAACTCCCTTCATTTATTCATATAACGTTCGTCTGAGAATTCATGAAACTTTAGCCTGAACGAAACTCATTCCTCAGCATCCGAGTGCGGCCGTTCGTGATTTCTGCGCGGGTCTTGGCCCGGTGGCGAACGTTAACCGACGGAGCTGTGTGTAATTACGTGGAGGAGGCGGACGCACACCTGCAGCTAAATATTCACGCGCTCTTTGTTCCCGGCCCTCAAAGAGCGGCGGGCGCGGGGCCACCGACTTGTCGCGGAAGCGCCGGCATTCGTAATGCGGCGGCGAGCGACGGCGCGGCGCGGTGCAGCGTGGAGCTGACGCTATTGACCTCGGGGTTTTCCTTCTCTGCCTCCCTGCCTCACTTAACTTCCCTCTCTCTCCCTTTTCCCCTTCATTTGTTTAACTTTCACCTTCCTTTGTCCCCTCCTTCCTCTCACCGTTATCCCTTCTTTACCTTTTTTTCTCCCATGCTTACCCCCTCTTCCCTCTCTCCCATATTCTTCTCTTTCCTTTCACTTTATTATATTCCTCTCCTCTCTCCCTCTCTTACAAGTTTCCTTCCTTCTCTCATTTTGCAGCCTACCTCCCGTGGCAGCTTCCTTCCTTCCCTTATCATCCGAGTTTCTCCCTTCCTCTCTCCTTCCCTCCCTAACCCCTTCCTCCTTTATCACCCTTCTTCCACTCCTTACCTCTCTTCTTCCTTTTCTACCATATTCCCCTCCTTCCCTCTCACCCTAGGATAATCCTTCCGCTCTTCTCTCACATCACCCTCCTTTCCACCCTTATACTCCTCCTCATCTTCAATCCTCTCTCTCCCAGCATTACATTTCTGTTCTATCACTCTCCCTATTCTATCCTTTCTTTTTTCCTCCCATCCTTCTCTCTCAGTTCTATCTTTTCCTCCCTATTTTTTATATCCATCTATTTCTCACAGTATTACTTCTTTTAAAAATAGATTGTATCTCTATAGAGACCTTCATCATTTGCACATTTTTTTCTTATATCTCTATCGTCATGTAGAACTTCTGTCACGACTGCTTGACAAATTTCACAATGTTTACTTTTCTTTCTTTATATTTCACCCCCTTTTTCTTCGTTTATTTTTTGATTATCACCTGTCTTCATTCTCATTTTACTCTTCCTCGCATTCTGGCAATGCATAAAGAATAATGTCTTCGCTTACTCCACTCATTGGTCCTACATTTTAGTCTTGGTGTTTGAAATAACTAAAATCAATGGAAGTTTTGATATATGGAATAACTAAAATAAAATATCTTTGATTTTGAAAATAAAGATTATAAATGCAAATTCACATTGTCTATTTTTACTCAGAGTTAATTTCTTCTGTTAACAGTTTTACCGAAGGAGGACCCTTTCATCACAGGACCCCAAGACAAACTTTACCAAGTCGGAGACGAAATTAATCTGAACTGTACGTCTGGAAAGTCTTACCCAGCCTCCGTGTTGCATTGGTACATCAATGATAAAGAGGTAAGGTTGTAAAAGTATTTCAAATATTATTTAATCAAGTTTTATGAATGAACGTAAGGTGGTATGCCAAATTTCGTTATTAGATTACTATACTAAATATCGTTAGCCTAAAGTTACCATATAAATAATTTCAGTTTTATATTTATATCTGGTCAAGTGAAGTAAATATTCAATGTATAGTTGGTAAGTTAATTTCCGTTAAGCTTCGAAACGCTAAAGAAAACGTTTTTGACCTCAGAGCTTAATATAGAAATTGAAGGATAGAAAGTTTAACACTCATTCAAGTGATAAATATTGAGTCAGAATTGTTCGCCATGTAATGCCGTGCTGGTTTATGATTACAACAGATATTAAAATCAAATATAAATCTAATATAAATGTGATCCCGTAATGTTGTTTGCACAAGGTTGAAAACATAATAAAAAATAGCTACGTATTTGATCGTTTATTACACCAAATTAAATCATCTCATCAAATTAAGGCGTCAAAAAGAATTGTCGTCGAACGTCTTCTATTCATTTTCAATCTGTAATAGTACTTGACTTTGGCTTCTGTGAAAGCAATAAGATCTAATTATCAAAAAACTGACTGCGATTTTGTTGTCCATTAGGTGACAGTTTTTTATGAATAAACTTTTGCTTTCACTTGTCTCATGTGATTCGTTTACATCGAAACATTTTGTTTTGGTTTCAAAACAACTGGCATTACAAAATAATGTATTGTTTTTGTTTTTAAATATTATCATATACATTTATAATATATTATTGTAATAATAATAAATATTATTAATATAAAACCTTATTTTTTAATAAGTAAAATAACTATATCTTACAAACATTCAATGTATTCGACGGATCTGCACCATTTAAAAAGTTGTTAGGTGTTCATTTTTGTCCGCTATGAGAATGATAATTGAATTTTATATAACTTGATTTTGAACTCTTAATTTAAATACTTCATTACAATAAAATAATTAATCTCCAACGACCTCCCTTTTTATAAGATTGTACATTAAAATCATAATTAAATTATGTTAAGTCAGTAGTGAAATAAATATGCAATATATATTATAAAATATATTAGTGTTTTAGTAAAAACTAAAATTGAGTGAAGCAGCCCATGAGAACTCATAAAGTCGTAATATTTATCTTCGCTCTGTTTCTACTTTTATTAAAATGGCTTATGACATAATAGAGTAGAAAAAAATTGAAACTTAAGGCGATATATACATTTTTATGATCAAGGACGCGTCTGACGAACTCTTCCCAGCGATTAGTACTGTTTATCGACCGAAGTCATTTAAATCGTATATTTAATCAGTAATATATTTTTTGAATCGACAGAAGAAAATTTTAAAATTCATACACTACTTGGAATCTCTATTTTCTTTTCGCTTGAAGTAAGTTTCAAACAAAGAATAAGTACGAGTAAATTGCATTGAGATCCAATGTCAAAGTAATGCAATGCTATTTTTAACTATAATGGCCTTTCGATTATACATTTTACATTACATTTATTATGAAGCATACTTAAGGTAGGTAAGGTAAAGAAATTTAAATAAACACGACAGGTTAGGCACATTCCGTGATCTTGAATTGTAAAACTATAAGAATATATTTGTTGATGCGTAATTATAATCCTCAGAGATTGAATATGAAGAATCTTCACGATTTTACCAGCATTTACATTACCAGAATATTAGCTACTAATGTAAGCTTCAAACTTACAAAATTCTTTAAAAAAACACACTTGCTCTCTTTACCACTTTGCTTCCTGAGGTTTTACGTATTTCTTTAATACTGGCATACAAAATACAAATAAGTAATTATTAAATATTTTTCTTAGAATCTTTTTCGATCTACAAACATCATATACATATTTTCCTTTTATCACACATAAAGTATAACTCGATTATTATTATAGAGATGTGGGATTACAATTCTTTACACTTCGCAGATCTTTACTAAGTATTCCATGTAATATTTAGGGGTTATTCAAGATTATTGGAATAAAATGGCAATCATCTTTCGAAGGGAATGATAAGAAAGGTTCTATGAGAAGTATTAAAAGTATTAGAAGAATTTCATTTTCTTAGGATTATGATTCGAGAAAATGTAAAATTCGTTTCACGTCTAACCGCATTTGGTTAAGATTTGTCCCACATCGTATTTAAGACAACGGTGGGATTCTGAGAAGTTCAGGTCTTGCTTCTATGTAATTTTACAATTACATTAAATTCCGGAATATTTAATATTTGAAGGGATCGGGAGTAAAAGTTGGAAACCTGAAAGTCATCGATTTGGTGTTATCATTTTCGTACGGTTTCATTTACTGCTTATACGCTATGATTCTCAAATGGTGCAAATTATGGCGCTTAATTCGGAATTATGGCGGAAATTATGGCACGTAATATTACGAAAGACAATTGAAACACTGAAATACAGGCTGACACGTCCATGGTTTGTCTCTCAACGGAAAATGGAGTACCGTGTTGGAATCCTCGTGGAGAAGGTCAGATTATAGCGTTAAACCAAGTGCGTAAAAAAGTGGCTGAATTTTCAAAAAGTTGCAATGAGTCGAAAGTTAATTAGGAATCATTATGTTATACATATAACGGCAACACGACTTTCAATACGTTCACCAAGCCACCGTCATTGAAAGCTGTCAATGAAAGACTTGAATACCACTCACACAAAAAAAAAAAACAACCAAAAAACGCAGAAAGCGCAGAACAAATTTAGGAAAACTCAGCCTCTTGAATTCGGCCACTGTTAACTGAAATAATTTACCTGCAGAAGTGCTAAAGACTCTTCTCAAGAACACGCAAGTCATGTGTTTGAGAGTTGTTAAGAACTCACTAAGAACTCAAGTGTATAAAACAGTGATTTGCAATGACATTTTCATCAGAATAAGGAAAGGCTAACAAATGTACGGGCAAAGTGCGTTGCATACTCTTGCCATTAATTCATACACTTCTGACTAGTGAGAGACATCCCGTGAAGTGATGAGATGGTACGAAGGACCGTAAGAACATGTTTAGAACGGCACCGTATCTCACCATCTAACGTGGAAGGAACACCGCCAGCTCCCGCGATAAAACATTTGCAAATGCTAACAGGACTAATGACCATAGAAATTGCCTGCAACATCAATCAATAAATGTAAATTTAGAACAATGTCGGTATTCCGGATAATGTAGGACTGGCCCGTGCCGGTAGAATATCGATTAGTCTTTAATGACTCGAGTACTTGGCCACTACCATTTTTTGACCATTTTTAAGTCACCAGTACTAACAAAAACGGGTGTTCAAAATTAATTTATTAAAAAGGGAGCAAAAAAAATACATTGTTAGTGTAAGTCTTTGTTCATAAAGGTGTCTAATAATTGTCCATTGAATTTTACATAGCAAAATTCGTACTGTAACCGAAGAATATTGAGAAAAGGAAAATACTAAAAATTGTGACCACTACGAGTGATTCTACCCTAGATGTGAATAAGAATATCAAAAAACTAGTTTATTAATAGATATGGGACCGGGTGATGGGGGAACTGGTGCACACTGTGTCAACTCACCGCAGTTGAAAAGTGCCAACCAACAAGTGATATTTTGTTGAAGATGACCATAAAGATTACAAGAAGACTGAATTGGAAAAACGCTAATTAATTCAATGTCGGAAATTCGGAGAATGTAGGACTGGCCCCATCCCTAGGTTTAGAATAATGCCAGAATTCTGAAAAATGTGGGACTGACCCTATCTCTAGTTTTAGAATAACCTCAGGATTTGAGAAAACGTAGAACTGGTCTCATATCTAGTTTAAGGATATTGTCATAATTGGGGAAAATGAAGGACTGATCCCATCTCTAGTTTTAGAATGTCAGGATTCGGGAAAGCGTAGGACTGCTTTCTAATCTTAGCTTACTATTACTCAACTTACTAGACTAATCTTAGCTTACTACGAATCAGGCTTCGGGAACGTGAAGGGCGGTGGTTGGTGTGCGCAGGTGCGTCAGCCCGAGCTGCTGGTGCCGCTGCCGCAGGTGGTTCACACGCACGGGCTGGTGACGTCGGCGCTGGGGC
>BOPP01000040.1:4422827-4458785 GCA_017312745.1 Gryllus bimaculatus | reverse complement strand
GTTCCTGCTCTTACACTTTTATTTGAAATTCACCACACAAGACCATTTAATACAACGTCTAATTTAAAACAACTAGTATAAAGTACTGGGTCCATACACAGAGCTACATTATTACACTTTATCAAAAATCTTAAAGGCTGCACACACATAATGAACATACAGCTACGTAAATGAATAATTTTTCAATGAAGACGTAGATCTATGTACTTATCGTTTTAAGTTGTCTGATTGATTGTCAAGAAGGTTTAATAATAAAATAACAGAGACATGATTGTATGTCTTGTAGATACTTTCTGTTGGTCATTTTTCTATTTTTCTCGTTGGAATAACAAATCTGCAAGACTTATAGCAGGCGGCTATTCGAGCGCTATTGCTGAGTGCTAGGCGTATTATGGATTCAACCTACGTACACGGGGGCATTTATAGTTTTCTCGAAGTTATTCACTGAAAAAGTTGTAGTTTCTTTCGGACAATATTTAATTAATAGTAATTCTTGCACAATTAAACAATGTCACATTGTTAATGCAAATACGGTGCTTGGACAATCGATATTGTTTCTTATGCTAGATGTTTGAATTATGAACTCATTCTTTCTCAATAAAACAGTAGTAGTTTTGTCTGGAATTCGAAGTCGTGGTAGGCCTCGATCAAGTGTTATTAGGTGATACCACCAGGAAGAAGTTAAGAAAAACTGAAATACTGAAAAAAAATATAAAACCCTGAAGAATGGATATGTTGGAAAAAGGAGACAGAAGTAATTCACAAAGTAGGGTTCGACAGTAATCAACTACAAGAAAGGATATCTTCAGAAGTAGGAGACTATAAGTAGGAGTCCAAGACCGGAACACGGAGAAGAAAAGGAAGGGAGGAATGGACACGCATAAGAAAAAGGCGAGACATGCGAAAACCGTTAACAGACAGTGAAATAAGTAAGAGAAGATCGGAAAGTGGGTGGTGAGACAGAAGGTAATGGAGAACGTGGGAGGGATGTAAGATTTCTAATGGAGAATGACAATTATGTGTGACTTAATGCACAAATAAGAATAGCTAGGTAATAAATAAACCTTTTTCTATAATTTTTTTCCTGGTATCTCACCATTCGCCATTTCTGGAAATCAAGCCAAGTAATTCAAACACAAAACAAACGAACAACAACTGCGAAGCAAAAGCATAGCCAACGACCTCCAACCCAGACGAACAACCTTGCAAAGGAATGTGGATGTGTAATATAGTTGAGATATATATCTGACTTTACCGCGTAAAATAAGATGAGGTACGTATTTAATACTAAATATTGTCATTGGACGCTCAACACTTTCGGTTATCACCTAAATTTCACAAATCCACCAAAAGCACAATAATGGCAAAGCATCGCGCTACGCACTCTCCAACCGGACGAACAGCGTGCAGTAAAGAATGTAATTAGAAGTATCTGAGTAGTATAAGCCAACAACACGAGATAGCAAAGCAGAAGCGTCGGACTCTCCAAACACTTACGATCAAACATCCAGCAGATTGAAATGTAACGTAGATAAATTATATGTAGCTGGATTTTCACAAGAAACATCAAAGAGAGCCACACACGCAAAAACAACCATAGAGAAGCATGCGCGGCACGTAATTGAATTGAATTGAACGTGTAGCAAGCAGTGCAATTGAATTGTATTGGCAATTTAGCCGGCAGGTAATTCAATGGAATTGAATGGTGCAGCAGGCCGCAATTGAATTTAATTAAACGACTGCAGCGGCGCGTATTTGCACTGTATTGAACGTGCAGCATGGGCGCAATTTGCACAGAATTGAAAACGTGCAGCAGGCGCGCAATTGAACTGATATTGATCGTTGGGGATAAACCGCCTTGAATTGAAGGTGCGCACTTGAACTGAACCGATCTGGACCGTGCAACGGGACGCGCAATTGAATGAATTGGAATGTGTTGCAGGGCCGCAATTGAATTAAGTGTGAAGCGGCGAGCAATTGAACTGAATTGGAACGTGTAGCAGGTGGCGCAATTTGAATTGAACGTGTCAACCGGCGCGCAATTGACATTCATTGAATTTGAACGTGCAGGGCAGGCGCGCAATTGAATTCAATTGAACTGAACGTGCAACGGCGCGCCAATGAATTCAATTGAACTGAACGTGCAGCAGGCGCGCAATTGAATCAATTGAAGCTGAACGTGCAGCAGGCGCGCAATTGAATACACTTGAACTGACGTGCGCAGGCGCGCTATGCCGGCGGGGCGCAAGGGACACCACCGGAGCAGCAGGGCTCGGCGCACGCGTCGACGAGCGCGAGCGCAGCACACGCTCTCGCGCCTCCTTTTCCCAAAGAAGGGCGACACCGAGAACTAATAGTATTTTTGACGCTTACCATGTCTGAAAGCCATATTCTTCAAATGACGTGAAACCCGACGCCTCAACGTTTATTTTCAAGTCATTCCGTTTTTCCACCGCGTAGCCGTGTTCATGACTTGGCCACAGCTGATGGTAATATTTCTGCAAAGTAGTCGACGCCTCAAGGTCGAAAACCGCTTCGATGAGAAAATGAAAGCGTGACAAAATCGTTGTTCCATTACGCTAATGTGGCTTTACTTTCAGGATACGTTCACGCAAGACCTTCCCGCAAATAGAGTTGAGTCTTGTCGTGATCATAGGGCTTGCAAGAGTAGCCAGAGTTGTATACTGCTGAATCTTGGTTAATAAAATAATCAGAGAAGGATAAAATGTTGTTGGTTGCTGTTAAAAGGCGCCGTAAAATGAAAATAAAAGACACACACATATGATAGTGACAGACTCCTCAAAGTAGGATATTAATGCTGATATGCAATTATACAAAGTGGATAAACCCGCTATAGCTGTTGTTTGTCAAGTTCTCATTATTATTCACACTAATCCGCAGTATTATAAAGTCAAATATTTTCGTATTAAATTATTAACACCAGAGTAAGGTATTATTTTAAAATATCATTAGGTAGTGTAGGAAAAACATTTCTCCAAAATATTTCCATATTATGTAGATGCAAAACGATGTTGAAGGGATTTGTTTGACGACACGGTGACATTTGCCCCTGTCGACGATTATATGACGAATGTTGCTTAACTACTACGCGGGATGTATGTATCATAAATGTTGAGACTTATGAAGTTCTTGTGTTGGAACATTTCTAGAGATGAAAGCTATAGCAAAAAACAAATTAACCAAACATCCTTTGACATTGAAGAAATGTAATGGTCAAACGCTGCTCCAAAGTTTCCGTATCCTATTATCAGAGTACTATGAGGTAGCATTTGACTACCCTTTTTCTTACACAGAGGTACATGTTAGTGTTACATTATTTTCGCTCCAGGCATATATGTCAACCCGGTTCAGCTGTATTAAAGTTATTTTTTCTACCAGAGCATTATAAATGACCTTTTCTGTTCCAAGATAGGGTTCATAATCGGACATTTTACGGTACAAATGACACATTAGCATTTTACGTCACGAATGATTGCCTCATCACACATTCAGCCAATCGCAGCGAGAAAATCGTGGGAATGTAAAGGTAAACGGAACAGCCGACCATAGTTTTCTCGCACAGATGTCAAAGAGCCGTGACGTCACCAGAAAGTTGATTCGCAAAATTAAGTTTGTTTGTCCTAAGTAAGGTTTACCTACTAACCTTACCTACTTATATTGCTGTTATTCAATAAATAGCGTATACAACTCGTTTATAATGTTGCTTTATTGTATTCGAACAAATTTGAAACCTCACTTCTAACGTTGCTCGCTCATTTTAAAAACATTTACACATGCAATAAATCTTAAAATTATAAACTAATAACATATACTACTATCATGTTCGTATTTTTACTGCTACCACCACCTAACCGTCGGATAGCATTCTCTGAGAATATTGTAATTTGCGAGAAGGCTTGCAGTTGGGATGTGCCACGAAAAACTGCTCTAAGATATTTCATTGAAGTACGGAGAATGCTAAGTTGTCTATTTAATTAACCTCTTAAGCAATTAGGGAGTCTTATAGTTGCAACGGAACACTTGATTTTTGTCTTTATCAATTTATGAGCCCTCACTTTGGAAATCGTCGATAAATTCCCGACTCGCGAAGCGAGGAGGGGATTTCTCTGAGAATTTCCAAAGCATGAACGATATTTAATATGACTATTCCACGAGTGAGATTAAGTCCAACGGAGTTTCAAAATGCGCCACATAATGAAATAACTGAAAGCGTATGTTAAAATCAGAGGTTAAGTTGTTTATTGGGCATCGACATATCGATCGATGCGATACGCCTCCTAAGATAAATGAGTCACAGTTTATGATTGGCCAGTAGGTAGAAGTGGTAAGAAAAATCAAATAGTGAAAGCGATAAACTTTTTCAGGTACACTACCCTGATTGGGACATTTTGTATGTTATTAAATACTACTAGTTTTAATATCACGAGTGGAATAGTCACTATAACTTTATGAGTATATTTGCGAGAAATAACTGAAAATATTGATGTAAATACTACAAGTGAAGATAACAAAGAACGAACAGCCTTTTTTCACACCCCATCAGTCACAGTGCGTTCCAATATTCCGCGATCCTCTATTTCTTGATTTCATTGATATATGTCACAACCTTAGTATTCTTTAATGTAATTAATAGCTATCACAATGAATGCTCAACGATCTCATACGGGTACTTTAACAATTGGCTTTGAATCACGATCAACGGAGCACGGAAGGAGGCAGCTTGCCGAGTGATGTAAAGGTAGCCGTATCAAACTGACTTTGCACTCTGAAGCTGATTTATGAATTTTGTTCTATTACGAGGTTTATTTTTATGATAAGATGTTTTAAAAAGCTGCGTTTTTGTTGGTAAGGTTTACCTACTAATCTTACCTGCATTATCTACTTATTTTTCTACTACTTATTTTGGCACCTAATACCTACTTGCCTTCAATATTCGCTGTTACAATGCTTTAGTTCTATTCCAATAATAAATACCTTTTCTTATTCGACTTGAGCGTTTTAATACACTTATGAGGCTTTTACGTTTTTAATAAGATATTTTGTAATGCAGAAGAGTTTTAAATACATTGTGTTCACAAAATTAATGAACGTTTGTAATCTATATACTCTAATAATTCCAAATCAAATATGTTAGGCATTAAAATGTAATTTTAAATGCTATGGACTAATTTAGATACTAGTAACTCTGACTATAAATCTCGTACGTATCTGAACCAACCACACTGTATACCATTACATTGAATATGAATAAAAATCCCTACAAGTCTTTTGAGTGCGTTTCACTCTTTGACTTCAGCAATCCAGTTTGAATAATGTGAACATTAAATGGCTAATTCGCAAATTAGCAAAATTCAAGCTTTAGCTGTATTATAAATCAAGAGCTTTTCTTAAATCTAAATTATAAACATGATATTTCAGTGAGTTATTTCACATATCTGCCTATTGAAGGACATCCTACTGTCTATTGAAGTTCACTATACGTTCCTATTCCTTGAAATAGTATCATTAACCGTAGACCACAACCAGCCAAGCTTTAAAAATGTTATTAATCTACCTTCAAGAATGATAGTGAACAAATTTACAAATGCTCTTCACTCCTCCAACTAACATCTTGTGGTTTATACGAATCACTATCTCCAAAACTATTGAAGAACTACACTCCCAAGAACTTTATTTGCAGCATCTTTCAATTAAATGAATAGTAGTTAATTGTCTACGAATTTTTCATATATTACTTGTATATTTGTCCCTGTCAAATTATTTTGTAGTCACAAATTATGTAAATTCATACAACGAACTGTGCTTGATCTCCATATTTCACGTATTAGTCTGTCTGCATGTCTATGGAATGCTCTTAAATTTGCATGTCTTCTGCACTTTCATCGCTTGCATTGTCTAACAATCAGTTGCAGTTTGCAATTTGTTTCTTTATAATATCACTCGTCAAACATTCAGAATTAAGAGGGTACGTACCATTTCTCAGTAAGCGAGTGTTTTATTTTTCAACCTCTATTATGACTGTTAACGATTCTAAGCGATTCGCACGTAACTCAAGGCTGAGAAATTATTTGAATGGTAAAATATCTGTGAATTGTTTACAATACCCACTTTTCTATTTTACAATGTACAGTAGAAAATTCAAATAGCATATCGGAACAGAACAATGACACAGACATCGTTAGTAAATGATATTTTTTTTTAAATTTATAGTCAATATTATTATGTACAGTTATAATTCGACTTATTTGCATTATATTTGAAGCATACAGTGCGAAGAGAAAAAAATTAAGGAAAAAATTTATTGAATACTACAAAACCGATTAATACATTCTTATTCCAATATTTATGTTTATTCAATTCCATGTCCACGAGCAAAGTTACGTGTAAAAAACTCAGAAGTATTTGGTTAAAAATATTAAAGTAAACTCGTTTCTAAAACATTCATTTGGAAGCTCGAGGGCCGGGTTTACTGTTCACTTCTAAAACAACTAGCCTGCGGACGGCGGGACGCACCCTCTTGACACACAGGACGAAAACCGTGAGTGACGTGGGCGCGCGATGTGTGCGTTGGTGCGCAGTGCACGGGAGCGGTCAACGCCCCACCCCGCCGGCGCCGCTGGTGCTGCTGGTGGTGGCTGCGGGTGCGGCTCTCGCCGCCGCCGCGGTCGCCGCCCCCGGCACCGCCCCCGGCCGCCCACGGCCCCGCCCGCGGCCGCTCGCCTCGTGACGCGACCTCCGCCGCCAGCAGACGACGGTCGCCGCCTTCACCGCCGCCGCCGCGAGCCCAGGACCTTCTGTGATGGTGTGTGGTAGTTCTACGAGGAGGTTTTTCTCACGAAGAAGACCATGCGACAACCGTGCGCAGCAACCAACTCCCTTCATCTGACTGACTCTCGCTGGATCTCTTTGTACGATATCCGTCACAGCCCTGAGGATAGGAATCGCTCTCTCTCTCTGTTGGCGTTCCCCAAGGACGCGGGCGCGGTCTTTTTATGCGTCGTTCTTTTTTATTCGAGGTAATTCTTTTTTTTAAAAGAGGGTTACCCAGAAGTACGAGTGTGTGTTCGATTAGAAATACTAAGAGACATAGATGCAGATCTCTCGGAAATAATAGTCTTATGGTTCGTTGTTTTTTGAAATCGGGAGTGTTTTCGTTACACGCAGTACCCGACAATCATTTTTTGCTTTGTCAAAAAGCGATTAATTGACGATTTAGAGTAAATTTGGATTAAATGTGTATGGAAATATTTTTACCTTTTCCATGGAACGTTGAAAATGTTATTTATATATTAGAAAGTTTAGAATACGTGAGTTTTAGATCTGGAAAATCAGAACAATAACATGTCGAACTAGTGCGTCAGACATTGAAAGAAACAAGGTATAGCTGATATTGCTGTCCAAGGGGCTGTGATAAACATTGTTATATAGAACACTGTTTTTCCTCAACATCAAATGCTTTAGCTAAAATATGATTGTTAAAATCTAAAAAGATCCACATTATTGTAGAAGAAATATTTGTGATTGCAAGAATGAAATGCTAAAAAGTGCAGGACAATATTTTTAATAATTTCAAGGACTACTAATGGTTGGACTAAAGACTCAAATGATGTGGAAGAAATTTTGAAGATTATGAAGAAAAACCTGTAAAAATTAAAGTTTAAATATAACTACTGTTTTAATAGATATATCAGATTCTCCTATGTTCTAAGAATAAAGAGGAGGTGAAAATACGTAATATTTTACATTATTCTATTTGTGACTATTTTTGTTTAAGTACTACTAATGTATCATATTGTGTACTTATAAAGTTCGCATAATGTTACATTTTTATTTTATTGAGCAATGCATTCTTTATACTTATTGAGTGAAAAATTTCTACAAGGTGTATCTCTCACATTTTGCTAAATTTAATGACAAAAATTCGCAACGTGAATTATTTTAAACAAGGTAAGTAAACTAGCAAACATACTTGCAAAAAACGAAGACAAAAAGGCTCAGAAAAGTGCTGTTTCCACCACTATACTTCAATGCTGGATTAATGTGAGTATTAACTGTTTGTATTCATCACAAATAGTTAACGCACAATATATTACACGTATTTTTATTATTAATCGAATTAAGAAAAACTTGTATTAGATGAAATTCCTATTACAGCTAATATATTTCATCTACAAATTATCCAAATATTATCAAAAGGAAGAAGTGTTTCTGCTTCAGTGTTTAAATATTGAGAATATTTTAAATTATATTGTCAAATGCGCATCATCTACAGGTTGCGTATGAAAATATTGCGCGAAAAAAAGAAATAAAATTTTGATAACGCGTTTGCTTTTACTTACAACTCAAATATGACGAACACCTACACTCACAAAAAAAACGCGCGTTCTAATTGCTTTCTAAATTGCCTACTGAAATATTAATAAAGTAGTTATATTGAATTGTCTAAAATAAGCAATTCGTGTGTAGATGTTTTCTGCAAGGGAGGATTGCAAATCAGTTTTGTTCTGACAATTTTTAATCAGAGTGTTCTGATATGTAGGATACTTTAGCTTTCAAAAGTATACGCTTTTACCAATTTACAGAACAAAAAGCATTTATTCTAATTTTTATTAACGCAATAATAAAAATGTGAAAACATGTCCGGCAGTGTTTTAGTTGATTAAATGGTGTACTCATTTCGTTGCAAGAATGCGACCCCTTAAAATTAAAATAAGAAGTTGAGATATATCTCGTTTGCTAATGAATATAACATGACAAACATTTATATGAACATGACGTGTATCAACACAATTATCTTGTATTACATTTATTATTCAAAAAGCACGAAATATAGTGATACATTGTCCTCAAGAACTGATAAGCGAAAATTTCTGGAAACATAGATCTCGTTATAAGGAGTTAATGACTTCGTAATTTATTTTTTGGGATTAATATCTTTCCACATACCTCGCCTGTGAAACTACGTGGGATAACACGTGACAGAATACTCAAACAGGGAACCTGCGCGCTAAAATAATAGCGTATGTTCTCGGTCAATATATCATTTAGCAAGCGAATTTTAAATAATCGTTGAAAATGTTCGCACTACTCAAGAGTACATATTTATAATTAGTATTAATTTATCTATCGGTTCCCGTGCAAATAATTTTCACAAAGTTCAATGTATTTCTTATCTCATAGAGAACTTCATCGCATTTTTTAATAATGTATATTTTAAGTGTTTATTCGCTTCAAGAGTGGAAAATATTTACCAATTATTCACTCAATCACTAGTATGTGTTAGGTCGACCACTTTTGCATTCGTTGGTAAGTTTACCTATTCATATTTGGTACAATGCGTAGTAATTTGTTTATATATTTTTATTAGTAAGTATGTCTTAGGACGGCAAATTGACAAATAACTTATTAAAATGGCGAGAATAACGAAACTTCAGGTTTAAACAAATCCTTCTTCGTACGATTACCTAAAACATATTAATTTCTCATATTCAAATTCTTTTTTTACACAAAATTCGACAGCTTTAAATATATTCATTATTACCAATCTATACGCGCATAATCTGTTTCAGTTGTTTTCATTTGAGTTTTGTGATTTCATAAGAAATGCAACTTTTTTTTAGATACGCCGTAATATGCCTTCGGAATCTATTCTCATCTAATTTCACTTACCAGTCAATAAAATTGTGATCGTTTCGTAAATATTGCTGCAATTATCTCCAGGCTTCATCAACGATTTGCTTTTTAACACATGAATATTAATGGCTTCTTCGGGAGTAATGCACAAATGAGATGGGAGGTCTCGATCCCGATGAAATTTGCACTTCGCCCCGTAGACACACCGAAGCGCATTCAACGCAAATTAACGTTTGCTCAGTTCCTCAGCAAAGTCAATATCTAGTTAATTTTCGCTCTGGCAGATTTTATTGCAAAACGTTGATAGAGCATTGGAATTGGTAGAGCATAACTCGCCCGTCATTGTTGTAATTTGTCGAAAATTGTCTGGTATAAATTATTTTATCACATTGACCGGATATACTGATAGGTTTTACTACAGTATTTATGAGTATATAACAGTAGAAAGTCGTACGTTGTTCTTCTATGTATTGAAGATTTTTAGATATTATTTCTTACCTTTATTTCTCTAGGAAATATTAAGCAATTACCATTTCTAACATTTGACATCACTAGACTTCGTTTTCACTTAATGGCACTAAACATATTCTGCCTCAAATTATGAAAATGTTCTCCCTGTTATTGGAAAGCATGAGCAGCAACTATAAATCCCCACAAATCGAATACAGTTTCTTTTTGTTACTGGACTTAGTTTTATACAAGAGTAGTAAATTATAGTATTGAAAAATTTATCAAAAACGCTTATTCTCAAAAATATAAAAATTTATTATGGGAAGTGGGTTATTCTTTCTTCGCATATATTTGTACAACATCTAAAAAATAATGAGGATACTGCTCTTATTATATGCTATATTATAATTACTAATTTGACGCTGTACATTGTTATTTATTTTTTACTTTACTTAATTATTTGCATTCGTACTTCTATTATTAAATGTGTTAAGTTTATTTTTTTATTATTTTTACCGTTTTCAAAATTCACTGCAGAATATTGAAATTAATATTGATATGAATATGAATATTTATTGACCTTGCGAAGGAGTAAGAAAAGTTTATTATTTATATGATAATACAACAAAGCATATGGTAAAATTACTACCAAACCATCCATGAAAAGATTACTTTATCACGGGCGAAACGAATAGTATAGATGTGTATATAAATTACATACATGTGAACTAAAACTGACCATTAACTTAATTTGCTACACACAGCCAAAATAATTATTTTTTCAGCAAGAAAGTGCATTTAGAAAAATGAATGTGGAATAGATGGTATTTTAATTAAAACCTCTCAAGTTTGGGAAATTGCAAAATTTCATTTTTTTAAATATATTTTTCTTCTACCTTCAATATTAAATTTAGAGATTTCGATTGTAATCAATTTATCGTTACATTAACTTATTACATACATGTTTTCAAAATATTGTTAGCGTAATGTTGAGTTAAATAATAACGTTTTTTTTAAATAAATCTAAAACCACTCCAAATACTGTTGCGTAAATATTTTGTACAAATATACTGAATTACTTGGAGCAAATGATTTTCATTAATTCTAGCGAACGTGGAAATTGTGTATTATGAAAATATCATATACTTGTATTAACACCCATCACATCGAGTTTCATTTAGTACTTTTTCTATGACTAAAGTTAACTAATATAAGTTACATTTTCGGTGACTGGCAAGCTCTAATCAGCCAATTTATTCTGGTGAGAGCCTCCTAGATGTCCCAGGTGGCACAGATTAGGCGTAAGCACAATCCAACGTCAAACGAGCAGTAGAGAAGTTAAGTTAAAATTAAATTTTTGAAAAAAATGCCGTTAATTTTTAACTTATACCGTCCCTGTAGACGATGTCATCATTCTTATTACCTTAAACTTTTTGAAAACAGGGAGGGCATGTGCGGTTTACCATGACTATCTCACGGCCTGTCTTGCCACAGTACAATCTAACGAAACATTTAATGAATCGATGATCACTGGTTGCTTCTTTGTCAATGGTAAACGTTTCTGTGATTAAACAAACTACTTTATAATTAGTATTATAATTAGGTACTATAATGTGGCAGAATCATAATGACTATACTTGTACTATAATGAGGCAGTATCATAATGACTATACTTGTACTATAATGAGGCAGTATCATAATGACTATAATTTTCAATCAGCTGTTGCCATCTAATAAAATTATTCAATTGGAGTTGAAAAATGTTACGTCTGTAAAGTTTTCCAACGTCTCTTATTTTAATACTGAATTTCAAGAATCATTTGATAACCTAATTCATTTGCGGACACACAGCTTTAATTGATCTCCTATGAAATTTCTCGCAATCTCTGAAAAGATTAATGCAACATTTGATACGAAATAGGTACCCTTGAAAATTACACAGTTTGCGAACTGTGGAATTGCTCATTGTTCGAGAAAAACTATTTTTGCTATGAGTATTTCTTCATACTGAAACGTGAGGTTTGATTAGGTAAGATGAAAAGACAATTTTACAAGTAAAATGATTTATTAGATATTCATTCATCTATGATTCTAATTCCAACTCTTAAGTAATACTTTTCTCCAGACTTTATTTGTGGTAATTTTTGAAATTAGAAGCTTAACCTTTAATTTTGAGTTATAAATAAACTATTTTGACTCGTATCAACAGCAGATCCTACTAATAAAATACATTTTTTGAAATATTGATCCAGTTGTTAGTTTTAAATTCTAGAAGTATGGTTCCCAAAGACATGTTTTAAAAAACATTGTAAATTACTTAAAACCATAGGATATTTGTAAAATTTATACGTTGGATTTTTCAAGAATTTGGGGAATTTAAAAAATAAGGTAAGGGATGAAATCAATGCAATTGGAACTCCCCTAATAATATAATTTAATTAAATATTCTAATGATTTTAAAATGTTTAAAAAAGGACATTTAAAAAATCTGGGTCTTAAATTTATCGAACGAAATAATATGTAATTATGATGAACAAATTTAATTTGTTTACGTTAAGAGAATTTGGAAATTGTATCAATTTCCTCAGAAGCAAAGTTTGAGATAAAGAATATCATTCTCAAATATTTCAAACTAGTTTTGAAATTCATACTCATCAATTTACAATTTCTTTTTGTGCAATTTTTATTCGAAAACATATTTTTATCGAAAGATAATTTGCAGTGAGTTTTCAATTCGTCTATCAGCGCAAGATCGTGGGAGTTATGGAGCACGAGAATTTATAAAATATCATTCGTTTCTCAGAAAATGGCACCATAACTTTTGTTCATCCCTCTGATCACAACATGCTGGTGTTTTCTAAAATTAGTCAGCTTGTATTACTCAGTACATTTGGGAGGAAAATACGTGATACAATCATTGATTTACAGCACATCCTAACCATTCATGACTTTCCAACAAGTCACCTTCAGGAAAAACAGTCACATTGAATCGAAATGAAATGTCACCTACTCTCGACATGTTGGAGTTCTTGGATCACCTCGTGTCACCTGATCAATTGTGTAATCCTGGTGCGCTGTTATCACTGACAGCTGAAAGCTCTGGGCATAATTTCCTCTTGTCATCGCAATAATGCAGAGTGAGGAATAGTGTTCATGTTGACTTTCAATTGGTTTGTGTTCCAAAAAACTCTTCATTGTTATTGGAGGTGACTGTGAATAATCTATTCAATTGTCTGGGATGAATGTCTCGATTCATACCATTCCACGTGGCGCAGTGGAGAGTTGTTCATTCATTACCTTAAACAACGCACACAAAACGTGTTTAATTCAATTCCGGCCTGCGCTGATTGATTGGGTGGGTTGGAATTATGAAATTCGACGATAATACAATGCAAAGTTTACTTTTAACATTGGAAATAAAAAAGTCCTATTATGAACATAAATAATGCACGATATAGAAATGTATATAAAGTGGAAATAGAACAAAATGTGTATATTAAAACAAATTAATGTTTTTAAATTTCGTATATCTTCATTCTCGCATTATTTGTTATCTCTTTTAGGCTGGCCAATCACTTGTAATGATTCTACTGTAAAACTGTTTTACGAAACGTGTTCCGTAAATGCAAAGATATTTATTGACATATACTTCATACCTTTCCTACATGATTACTTTATCATTTTATATAATTCTGTACATGTTCTGAATAATGTCTACATAATTTCGCAATGTTACAACAAGATCAGTTTGAAAGATCGTACATTTCACTCGAGTTAGTTGCAATTCCTGGGAAAAAATAGGAGAATTTAATTTTTAGTTCTTTGTGTATGAAAATTTTAATCTTGCTTCTATTTTCCTCCTTCCTGACCATAAGCAGTTTATCGTAATTTTAAAATTTAAAATCAAATTTTCTTTAGTTTTGTGCAAAGACAATCTTTTGTCCACCAAATTATTATTTAGCTTTGTGTAAATAAAAAAAATTCAGAAACATCTGTTTTTTTGTTTAGTTTTTGACTAGTCACAACTGAATCACTTTTATGACGTACGTTATCATATATATTATTTTTAAAACGTTAAGTAGAGATCATTTCTCCGGATGAACTATTCCAAATCAGCGAATAGGAGTTGCTTGAAAGCTGGATGTTCCCGGTAACAGCATATATAACCTACATGTTTCTCGTGCTGAATGAATATTTATATTGAAAAAATTGAAATGTCGACATCAATAACATTCTGTTGGAGACGTAAGCAACCACTTCTAGCGGTGTCACTGAAGCGACATCTCTGAAACGAAGATTTTGAGCGCAGTGTTAGATTGGGCAGTTTAGAACAGTTTGAAGTCACATTCGCGTGTTTCCATGGGTGTTTACGCTACACTTCTGAATTGCTAAGTAATTTTTGGGATGATAGCAACATGAACCCTGGAAATATGACAGAGTAAGGCGGGAAGGAGTGATGTCAGACGAGAAAACACGAGGAGACGAGTGTGGAAAGAACATGATGGTTTGGGCAGTTCGAAGTAAGGTAGCACAATCCAAGGAGGGAATGCACTATAGATATAATTCATTCCTTTTCCTGAGTAAAGAATATGATATTTAAATACCCGGGGCAATAAAATTCAACGGGTTAAATTTACTATGTGAATAAATCGCACGGGTTTATACTAGTTTATTAACCAAAGAAATGTCTTTATTATATCAATCCTCTATTGAATTGAAATGATGAAAGGTGATATTTGATGCTCATGTCTAGAGTTTGTATGCTGCTTCATGAGCATAAATGTTTATTGCTGGTATCTGGAATTTCTTGCAATTATTGTAAGAAACAATAGTAGTTTAAAAATAATTACATTCTGGAAGAGCGTAAATACAACACTCAAAACCAGGAACCAATCGTGAACTTAGTCTCGCACAAACTCGCAGAGAACATAATAGCTTGGCACACAATAACAGAAACGAACATCCTAATCACGTCATCGCGGGCAAAGTGGAACACTGATTAATCGATTGAACCATCGTCATCAGCAGGTTTAAACGTATCACCTCTCCCCCACACTCAGTTTGCTCCTCTGCATTACCCGCGGCCTGAGCTACCTCCCAGCCCAACCTGCCAGCAACCAGTCGTCAGCCCTCTCGCAGCCTCTGGCAAACTGCACACTGCCCGGATCTTTCGTCGCTGCTCGGGTGAGACACGGTCGCAATGGAGCGCAACGGAATCCGGGCGGCGTGTGCGCGGGCATGAAGGCGCGGCGCGGTGAGGCCCGGGGGGTCGGGGCGGGAGGAGGTAGGGGCGACGCGTTCCACCGTGATTAGTGATAATTAGCCCGGGCTAAGCCCCGCTCCACCCCGCCCCGCCCCGGCGCCACGCCCCCGTCCCGGTGCTTCATCCCGTCAACTGCCGCCGCAACGGCGTCGCGACGCCCGACGCTGCGGCCGCATATGCCCCGCCCACGCCGGACACACGGCTCTCCGGGCGACGCTCAGCCCCGCACACGCGCCCGCTTTCCCACATGCCGTGCTGTGGCCGCCCAAGTAATCCGCCCCGCCCGGGCGTCCCCCAAGGTTCACTTTGCTGTCCCCTCCGCGCTGCACATGGAGGCCGTGCTGGCTTCACAATCTATGGTGGCATCGGTCTCCTCACCGGGACCCAACACTCTCCATCTCCGTTTCCTCTTCTGCTCTGCAGCTTCTACTCGTCCTCAACGTCCGCAGTACCTTTACCGTTTCTACAATCTGCCCCGTTGCTACCATTACCGCAAACCTCACCCACTCCGTTTATCACCCCAGCCTCTCCGACCAATATCGCAACCCCAATGTCTCTTCACCCTCGCTTCCCACTTTCATTCTCGCTCCCCGCTTCAACCTCACCCCTCCTCCTTCCATAGGCAGAACGCTTCCACCACTGTCGTAGATCCCATTCTAGGCTTTTACTGTCACTCCACTCCCACTTCTCCGGTTTTCACCGACCGTTCGCACGCTGCTATTCCCTTCAGTTTGTTTGATTGATTGAAACCGGGCTGATTAAACCAGTTGATGTAGGGAATGATTTCATCCCGGTAACCGGCGGTGTTCCCCCGCCTTTGGATACAAACGTCGGCTTGCAATGTTTTTTCTCTTTCAGATATTATCCCCCAGCAATGTATTGCTCCGCTCAAGCACTAAGCTCCAAACTGAGTTCCCTACATTTGCAGCTGTATAGTGCGTGTGTGAGTAAGGGAAGAGGATACGAAAAATTGTACTCGGTCCATAGTTTGTTTGTTAGGGTACTGCTCCTACTTTTGTTTGGTATTGATCGGAGAAATAAAAAAAACGGCCCATCAGAGCAGTAGGCCTGTACAATGCTCCACTATGCAATGGATAGATTCGTTTTGACTGTGAAGTTAATGTCAGGAATCCTCCACCGTCGGGACTCAGTCAGAGTCGTTGCAGAGTGGTGCGGCGAAGGTGATTTTGAGGTCAACTCAGCCTTTGGCAATAATCTGGAACCATTGCCTCTTATTATTTAGTTGGCATTGCCACCTGAGATTTTCTATCGCTGTCTATCTCCAAGTCTTGTGCATCTTTTTTCACTTGTCACCCTTTGTCTTTACAGATGCTTATAATATTTCGTATAATTTTCATGTCCTTTTGAACTATGTCACCTAGTATTCTTAGTTTTGCTAGACGATTCTAACGCTCCAATTATCCTAACCACCAATTGTGGCTTCGGTACTGTAACCATTAGCTAATTGGATTATTATACTGAGGTTTGTGGGTTCAAATCCGATCGCAGACGTGGATTTTTAAGAGTGAAAAATTACTTTGTTCGCCTTCCTTCGCAGACGATGTAAAGAGAGCTTCCAAGGTTGTAGATTTACAGCATGTAAAAGATCCTCAAACGTAAAAAAGCATCTCTTTTAAATTAAAATCGCCAATTTCGTTGCCCGAGTCATTCCTCCTTTTTCTCCTAAACAGTGATGTTACGGATGATGCGCAGCGGAATTTGCGTGGTCAGGCGGAAGAGCAAGTCTGGTGGCCTGAACCACAGGAAATGAGAGGTTGAAATGAATTTACACATTGTAGTCAACCTAAAACGCAAGGTACTCATACATGGACAATATTTACAATTTTGGAAAATCCTTTCTCCCTGAAAAAGAACCAAAGACTATTTTCGGAACATTGCCAATCACGCTTACGTCGCAGTGTTTCCCGAAAAGCAGAAAATCCTATTATAAATATGACCTCAATGTTTTGCCCACAGAATAGTTAATTTCATTCTTTAATTTTTATATTTTCTGTTCATATAACTTGATAATTCAATTATAAATTATCACTAGCAGTACTCTTTTCTGAATGAAAACAAACAAAGTGTCAAGACTAAAAATGGATCGCAAAGATCAAATATGGTATTCAACTTCTTTCGTTACAACCCTGTAGTCTCTGGTTCTCGAAGGACATTTTTGACTGCTGCATTGAGAGAGAAGTCAAAGGAAACTAAGGGAATTTTTTTCATTTCTGAAGTCGTTTGTATACATTTAACTCTACCAAAGCTGGGTGCTCCTAGAGCACATACCCAATTTTTCTTCTCTCGTATGACTATTCTGAATAGAGAAAATATTGTATTGTTACAAGAAAACGAGCCATTTTTTGATATAAATAGATTTCTTGGTTTCCTATTACCGAAAAAGTTCCGTTTGTTCTTACTTCCTAATATATTACTTTCTCTTATAAGACATATACTCATAATCTACAATTTGTAGGTTCTTGATGCCAAAAAATAGTTTTTTTCAGAAAATTTCTCTATCTGTGAATTACACTAACGCCACAACCATACACAGAATTTCACCAAATCTGTATTTTTCAAATATTCTTGAAGGCGTGGCCCCTCAAATTTGAAACAGATCTTTTAATTTTTGGTGGTACTTAACTCAGAGCTCCAAGGACATTTTCAAAATGTTCTATAATAACTCCTAAGTTTGTATTTAATTTTAGGAATGCATACGTATTAAAAAATGATACATGTCCAATTCGTATTAAAACCTCTGAAGTTGCTGATGTTCATTGTTTTTATTCTTTGTGAACGTTGCTTTACCAGCAAAGGTGGAGAATAATAAAATTGATCAAGGAGTTTATGCGGTTTATTTCAAAACGCATTTCGAGCAAAGATTTTACGGGTTGGAAACACTTGGCGAGTACAACTAGTATTATAATACTATGTTGCAGTTAATAAGAAGATATGTGCCATAGCATCACTAGTTCGAACAGACTTACAGTGGCGCTGCTGCGCTAATCCTCATGCGAGTCCGAGGTGCACAATCGCATTGAGGGAGCTTAGAAAGGGGGTTTTAAAATCGTTCTGCCCAACCCTGAACCTCAAAATTTCCTGGTATTCTGAACCGTAGGACACAATAGTCTAACGCATAGCATCCCTCCACGGCTCTGTACGCAAACACAGAGCCTCAGGGCAGCGCTATGCAATCCCGCTCTTCAGCAGTCCTGTGTTCGGCTCCCCTGCGCTTTGTGCTTTGCAGGGCTCTGGAATGTTACCTCGGCTCCATTCCAGTCGCGCGCTGAAATCAGATGCTTTCAGTACTGCTACGATAGCGTGTATATTCGTACGTTATTGATGAGAGACGTATAATCGAATAGTTGAAATTTTCTGTGTTTCTTTTCGTTCACAATAATCCCTATTTTTTAGGTTTGATTTTAGCATTTTCAATATCTTACTTTTGACTCATTGTTATTTCTGACATGGCATTCGAAAAAAAGGTATTTTTTTTATTTTCTCATCCCTAAGACTCTGATTTTTAAGAGGAAAAAAACGTACTAGGAAGAAAACTCCATTTTCCATGTCACTGATTTCAGGCCTGTAAAACAATCACTCATATAATGGCATGCAAACTGATCTAAACTACGCCTCTGAGTTAACGTAAGTCATGTTTGTCTTTTTACATTTTCTTTCACTACGATATTGCATAAAATGACAGATATGCTTACTTTAACATAACAGTAGAAAATAAAATACCAGTATTTGAAGAAAGAATCCATATTCAGTATTGGAAGAAATGTTAAAGTCTGCTGAAAAAAATCTTGGCTATAAGAACGCTGTAGATACGTTTCATTGCTTCTTACAAATTTAGTTGAGTCTCTTTTCATGAATTTTCATTGTCATAGTTTCATCGTGTTCTACAAATAGTGAAAGAAACTATCTGAGGTCATAAATAAACTACAACTAATCTTTATGATCCTAAATATTATTTCGTCTGAACAAAATACGTGTAGCATTGATTTTTCTTTTCAGTTTAATTCAATTCATTTTTATTAATCATTAGTTTACAGGATTGTTTTATTAGAAATACAAATCACACAGGTATACCCAATAAATACAAATAATACACCTTAAACATATTTTATGTGAGTGCCCATTTTATAAAGGGCTTAGAGGATCTTACCACAGTGATGAATTATCCTTTTCCAATTGTTTGATTTTTCTTTTCTAGAACAATATTGTTCACTTATATTCGTTGTTTGTACCATGGTTTCAGGTTTTTATTTTTCCTACCTTTATCTGCAATCACATGTCTTTTTACATTTTCATATCAATGTTTATTATTTTTCTCATATTGCATTCCTAGGGCTATTTATTTCTCTGGGCCCAGTTCACTGCAGGTTTCCTCTAATCTCATAATATCCCTTCATTCGCCATATCCCTTTAGATCTATTTTCTCCTCAGACCCAGCCCTACCCCGGCGCCTGTCAGTCGCCATAAATCCTGCTGGCTGCTGCGCTATGTAGCACCTGCGCCGCCGCCGTGGGCGACCGCTTCCATTGTGCCAATACCGCACAACAACGCGTGGCTGACGGCGGTGCCTTTCCCCCTTTGCGACTCCATTTGGCCGCGCCGCCGCCCGTCACGCAAACCGCCCTCCGCGCCGCCGCCGCCGCCCCCGCCGCTTGAATTGCGCGCCGAATACTACATGCGCCGGCCGCCATGCGACGGCGAGCGCGTCTGGGACGGCGTCGGCGCCCGCGTCCAATCACGCTGGCGTACGTCGCGTGCTGTACAAGTGCTCGTCACAGCAATCTGCCCCGTAATGCTCCCTCCCGCCTGTGAAGTCTCCACTCTCGTATGCCATTCATTTACGAGTCGCGTCACCCGGTTCCTTTGCCTCACCCACCTCGATTCGCGTCACTCGGTTCATTTGCTTCACCTCGATTCGGCTCGTTCGCCTCCGGCTTGTTCGCCTCACCCATATTGTTTGCGTCACCTGGGGAGTTTTCGTCATTCGGCTCGTCCGACTCCTTCCCCAAGACATCTCGTTCGCAGCAGCCGATTCGTTCGTGTCTGATTTGTTCACCTTGTTTGATTCGTCAGACTCGTTTGCGTCACCCATCTCGTTCACTTCGCCGGGCTCATCACCTCTCCCGGCTCGTTCATCTCACGGACTAGCTTAATGCGCCGGCCGCCATGCAGAGGCGAGCGCGTGTATGTGGCGTCCAAGATTTCGCTTTCACCCACGCAGGCGCACTTTGCATGCCATACAATACCTTTCCTCGTTACAGCAATCTCCCTTGTCATACTCCCTCCCGCCTGTGAATTCTTTACTCTGTTTCGTATGAACCCTAAATGTCGAGTTCGCGTCACCCGGCTCGTTTGCCTCACCCACCTCGATTCGCGTCACCCGACTCGTTTGCCTCGCTCAGATCGTTTGCGTTACGTGAGGAGTTTTTGTCATTCGGCTAGTCCGACTCCTTCCCTACGTCATATCGTTTGCAACAACCGATTCATTCGTATCTGAGTTGCTCACCTTCTTTGATACGTCCGGCTCGTTTGCGTCACCCAGGTCGGTCTCCTCGCCGGGTCGTTCATCCCGTCGAATGGATTCATGCCCCGACCGCCATGCCACGGCGAGCGCGTCCACGCGGCATCCAGTCACACGCGTCCACCCACGCAGGCGTACATCGCGTGCAATTGCTTTGCTCGTCACAGCAATCTCCCCTGCAGTACTCCCTTCCGCCTGTGAAGTCTCCTTTGCGTTTCATACGACGCCTTCATTTCTAGTTCATGTCACGTGGATCGTTCGCCTCATCCGGTTGGTTTGCATCACCCCCAACGTTCGCGTAATCCAGCTCATTCGCGTCACTCAGCGCGATCGCGTCACCAAACTCGTTTGCGTCACTCAGCTCGTTCGCGTTCGCTCGTTTGCGTCACCAGCTCGTTTGCGTCGCGTACTTCATTCACGTCATTCAACTCGTTCGCATCTTTTGGGTCATTCAAAAAATATTAGAAAGGCAGTGCCGTGGTTTCATTTCATTTCGTACAAACAATCCGTATTTATGTATTAATTATATTATTTTTCTTAGTTTCCCCAAAACGATTGCAATATGACTGAGATTCGTCTAGCAAAAAACGATTAAAATATTTTCAAAAAGATAAAAAAAACATATGTAATGTGTTTCCAAATTTATGTGATTGTAGGAACTAATATTTATCTTTATAATATAGTGTACTTTCTACTATCAGATTTCCATTTTGGTGTGAGAATGCATTTTTTAAAACATCTTTCCGACTGTCGCACCAAGTATTTTTCTCACCATTGCTATTGTCAGAACTGACATACTATATTTTCTGAGCACTCAATTCAACCTTATTTATTTTCGAACGAAATTGTCGGAGCGCGAGGTCATAAAACTACATTCTGTCAGTTAAACCTGTAAAAATTCTGCCTGTCTCTCTTGCAAAGTATGAAACCCTTCTCAACGATGTATTAAGCCCGGAGAGAAATTCACCAAAAATTCTATTTCCGCTTAAGGAATTATGCAACATGCTGTGGAATTTTCGTACAAATAGAAACCGCATGTGAAATTCCATCACCAGGCGTGTGTGAATCATTCACTTCCTCGTACGTAGTTTGCTGTATCTGAACTTTTTGTCGGAAATGCGGAAAGTTGTAAACACGGCTCGATGCAACGAGACAACACCGATTCTGTACAATAAGAGTTCGAATGTGGAAGGTGTATACAAGTACGATTCGCTACCTAACACGGGAGGAATTTATTTATTGTAAAATATTCAGAAGAATATGTAAAACAATGATTGGCGTATGTTACATTATGAACAACGTCTGCATTAAATGCATGAGTCTTTTTTAAAATTTAAAGTTTTTCATCTACATTTAATCATATATTCTAGAAAATATCTTCATAAAGGATAGTATTACTTCAGACAGTGTAAAATTTACTTATATTTTAGAAAATAAGTGTTCATATAAATATATATTATTCTTACAAATCAATAGTTTCTTTCTTTTCCTGAACGGCTTGCTGTAATGCCCTCTCGCCCAACAGCCTTCATCGCCGATTACACAAGAGTTAAAGACAGAGGCTTTTGCAGGAGGGACTAAAACGAAGTTAGACTAAGTAGTTTGAGTCGGCATTGAAGCGCAAAGAGCAGTCGGAACCCGAAGACTGCTCCTCAGCCTTCGAGCTCCTCCTACGAGAAAATGACCTTCCGCCGTTTTATTGACGCGAAAACATTTCAGTCGGAGGGGCGCACCAGCCATTCAAGAAATTTCTACAGAATTAAATTGAAAGCATGACTTCGGACGGCACTCCGCTCATAAAGCGTCCCTCAAATAGCACCTTTACGGAGGCGACAGCTCGCAGAAGTTGCTGAAAGGCTCGAGAGCCGATACGCCGTCTCCTCCTCCGCTTCCCGTGCCTCGCGCCACGATGCGCGCGCGCGAGCCAGCCAAAAAGCCGCGCTCTGCAGGCGGAATAAAGAAATACATTCATTATTCAGTGTCGCCAACCCTCCGCGCGCCGTCTGGGACGCGCCGTGTTTTTTAGGGCAGCCCTGAATTTTTAAATTCTGGGTTTATGGTCCGCTCTGGCGGCGGCTGTGGGACCCGCGCCCGCCGCCCGCGCCCTCGCGTTTGCCTGGCGATGCACCTGGCCCTCCGAGGGCGCTAACCGCCTTCGGCCGCCACGCCAACTTACTTCCGCCCGAGGTGGGTTGGGGGTCGGAGGGGCATGATTCAAACAAAAGGGGTTGCGGTGAGTTAAAGATCAACTTTTGCCCCGCCTGCGCGCACTTGACACGTCGTAGGTTGAGAGAACTAAGTGATAGAGATGGTGTTGCACTTAGATTTCAATCAAATCTAATGATTTATGCACCCATTGCTACTTTACCTCAAACAAAATAGCACTAATATGATGCAAACAAATATTTCAGAATAAAATAAAAAGCTAATTATATAATGATTTCATCCGCCTGAGGCAGAATGGGAGGTCAGGTGGATATGGTTCCAACAAAAGAGATTCTAGTGAGTTAAAGATCAAATTTTGTGTCGTTCGCACAAACCTGATACGTCATCAGTCAGAAGAATTAAGTGTTAGGGAAAGTGAGCCACTTTTACCTGGTAAACATTCAAAAAAATGCTACTGATTTTATTCATCCTTAATTTAATCTCAAACGAAATAACTTTGTACAAGAATAAATATTGCGACATAAAATGTAAACCCTTAATTAAAAAAAAAATTTTTACCAAATTAAAAACATTTCATTTTTGGGAAAAAATGTAATACAACTCGTTAATTTCAATTCACTTCAATCTTTATTTAATATTGTTCATTAACTGATTCCTAGAAAGTCATATCATTTCGACAAGAAAGCAATACATTATTAACAACTGACACTATTTCTTTGATTTAATTCTTTCTCTTTAGTTAAGATATTCGTTCTTGTATGCGAAACCCTTTTGTTATGCAGTTCTCCTTCTTCTAGCAGCAAAGTTGTTAATATAACCTCTAAACTTATACTATTTTATTTTTGCCGAGCGTATATCATGAGGGAATCAGACCAGAAGAGCTGCTCTTGAGTCATAAACATAAAATCTCACAGAGAACAAAAATAAAGAGATAAAAACGTTTACTTCCCAGTATATATGCACTGTAGTGTGATGCTGCAAAGATTAAGATGAATTCACAGAAAAAGTTAATGGAACGTTTCCTCAAAAACATAACCCTGGCACCATCACAAAGCGACCTCTGTGACTGCTGTCTGCGTATTCTCAAGTGTCGTGAAAAAAAATACAGCAAGAATGTATGAGTTTTCGTGTTGCCTTAGTGACGCAGCGCCTCAAATTTGTTCCTTTTTAGAAATGGTATTCCATAATACACGTCTCCCTCCATACTCATATTGTCGTCGCACATGAGAAGTAACTCTTTTCTAAATTATACATTTTTTTAAAAAATTAGTGAAATATGTTTAGAAGCTAGTAGATTTGACAAGTAGAATTTGTATTACATTGTTCGCAAGACATGCGGTAGGTAGAATAAATCCACGACCATTGGCTGATAAATGAATGAGTCAGCTCATGTCAAAAACGTTCTCGCATGGAATGTCACTGATTGAGATGAGTAACGTTTCTTGGGCTAGGGCAATACTCGTATAATCAATTCGCATAGCACGACTAACTGATGAGATTGAAGCTTTAGATACAATATTATTTCAATTATTCCTAACGGAAGGTGCACTGTAAAGTCCTTAACGGATGTCGGACGTTAAGAGTTAATTTTTGTTATTCGAGTTACGTTAAGTTGATGAAACAGAACAACATTACGAAAAGAATTGAAATCTGTCTTTAGCATGAAAATGAAGTCATTTTACTTAGACACCCCTATGTCAGCTTCCCTCCACCCAAACCTGCGCACTCTTCCCGCTCTTATATAAATTAGAAACTGAGAATATCCAGGAAGGATCTTTCGGTTTAGGTTTATTATTAAGGTAAAAAATAAAACTGTGTGAAATATTGTTAATTTAAAAACATGAAAATAGTCGAAATTTGTGAATTGTAATGGATGTAGAAATTATTTAGAATACTTGTACATTTAACACATGTGAAAATATTTACAGATTTAGCAAGAGGTTTGTCATGAGTGGCTAGACAAGATGAAAGAGGAGAATAAAATGAACTAGATGGAAATTCAAGAATCCATGTGTTCAGAGTTTCTATAGATAATTATTATGAAATTTGCCTAATTCTTGTGCATCAAAGTGCTTTTTAGATTTGTTCTAAGTATTTGCTTTATATTATTTCCAATTTTTGAAGATTTAACGATACCTTCTCACATTGGACGTTCATATGTTAACGAATGTTGAAATATATATTTTAAAATTATTAAAACTGAGTCTACACATAATATCACTTTAATTTCTTGAATAGATTTAATTTTAATTTTACAATTGGAATATAATCAGTTATTTTTATTTGGCTTTGTCAGGTTATTTTAGTGTATAAGTAAAGTTATCTCAATGTTTATGTTGTCTACCATCAGACGTACCTCTGAATGTTTCTCGCAACCGTCTCTGAAACGTCGTCTTCGACAGGAGAAAAGGCTAGCAGGAAGGTCACAGACAAGATGGCGCGCCCTTCTGGAGACGACGACGTCGCCAGTCCACGCAGCCGCGAAGGCTGCGTCTGACAGAACAGCGAAGAAATAAACCGGGCGGCGCGGCAGCGGGCTTTGTTTCGGCGTCGCGAAAGACGCCAACGGATGGTCGGGGGGGAGGGGGTCGCTTGGGGAAACGGAAAGGAGGACGGACTGGCGTCGGAAGCGATCGGCGGAGGAATCCAGAGCGGCGCGGGAAACGCGCGGTCTTTGAGGACGCGAGGACAAAGCGGCGGATATCCGCCCGGTCCTCCGCTCAAGCGTTCGGCTGCCGGTGGGCGCCAGTTGCCGTTGTCTTTTCAGGCGGGATTGCCATTGTCCGTGACGTTTCTGTTGCCGTTTACGTTCCGTTACCGTTGACGTTATGTTTCTCGTTCCCGTCTACGTCATGAACCTGTTATCGTTGCGATAACGGTTATAGTTGTGGTTGTTGCTACGATTCAAGTCGCGGTTGCTGTTTTCACTGTTGGCACTCATGTATTTCATTACCATTCCATTGATAGTGCACTTACGGTTTGCATGGTCGTTGGTGACTTATTGCGTTGGCGGTGCTCTTATGGTTTCCATTTTCATTGTTGTTACAATTCGTTTTCAATTGTTGGTGCTCTAGCAGTTTTCATTGCTGTCACTGATAGTTATTACTGTGAGTGCTCTTAAGGCTTTTATTGTAATTAAATTATTAATTTCTTATTCAGCAGATCATGGGTTTCAGGAAGTTGAACAGCTACATGACATGAAAATTTTGGATTTTTATTCTAGTTTTGTTATTTTTATAGCTAACTGTGACCTTTGCATGATGGTGATTATATTTATTGTTTAATGATTTGACAAGTTATTTTGACGCAATGTTGCCTTAAAAGGCGTTGAATATAGCCATCTTTAAATGTTTGCATTAATGGTTTCGTAGTTACGGATGAGTTTCTAAGTTTTGAGAAGAAACACAAAAGAGTCCAAATTTTTCTTGTTTTAGCGGTAAAAAAATTAATATTGAGCAAGTGGAGGTTCTAGCTTTATCAGCCCCATTTTGATGCTTAATTTCAGAGTGTGTTTAAAGGTAACTCAACTTTTGAGAAAATGGGGTTTGCATTTCTAAGTTGACGGCGAGGTTTCGGTGCGGAATTAACATGATATGTCTTTTGTCCAGCCAACGCAAAGGATTTCCTGTGCATGTCCTGTGCTACACCAAGGTGTAGATACTTTATTTTACGATTCAGGTCCTTTGATTAACTACAACTAATGCATATTTGGCATTTTAGTCTCGAATTAATCCGCGTTTTGCCAGTTAGCGGTGTCACCAGATCTGGGCCATATTTTTATTTATTGCTCAAATTTAGATGGGTAGGGAGATAAGTGGTGAGCAAGACATATTCCTATCACTATATATATACAGCATATTAGGTCTGCTTAAGGTTCTCTTTCGTGGCACGGCAATAGAAACTGAGATGATTTGTATAAGAAAGCTACTTCTCTATTTTACCCAATAAGGATATCGAAAACGTGATCGCACCACGGACAGATAGCACGTTGCCCGTGAGTCATCAGAGGTGCATGGAAAAGCATGCATTGCATGAATTTCTATTCAATTAAATATGCGCATTGTACATATTTTATTTTTATTCTTTTTTTCTTTCGAGTTTTGATATGTATCCTTTGATCTCCGTATTCTTGACCAGATATCGAAAAAATGGAGTGCACCGGAAGCGACAGGACCTCTGTATAAATTTGGTAATAGTGCTTGGTTTGACATAATAATAAGAACTCTCTTTAAAATGATCCAAAGAAACAGAAGGAATGTGATCCTGTCTCTATTGTCTTGCAGTCCATGGCATCTTTTAATATTTTAATTTTAAGAACATACGAAACTGTGTTGATTTGTATTTGATTTTAATTTTAATTTAGAGTAGCTCCTGCCAACCTTCCGCTTGTTAAATTCATTTACATTGCTCACATATTCATCATAAGAACATTATTTCTTTTCAACAGCAAGTATAAAAAAAATGCGCTATTCCTGATTTCTTGCGTAACCTAATATATTTCTTTATATATACCGTAGCGCCCACGCGTTCATTTCTTGGCCGGAACTGCAGAATGTGAAGATGTATCGACGTTGATGATGGACAATCGTCTATGGGAAGGAATTGGCCATTTTGGAATCAATGATTCATCATTTGCTTGTTCTTTAGTTTAATAAGAAACTTTATAAACAAAACTTGAAATTGTATCTTTAAAATAGAAAATAAAAAACTTCTATTTGGCCTTTACAATTTATTGTTAATAAACATTTTCTGTTAGAACCAAATAGAAAGTTTTCGTAAGGTGCTTTCAAATATATGTTACAATAAATTAATATTAAACATTATTACATAGAAGGTGTATAATGCTTAAACATAGTCAACTGTACATTACTGATATCAATGTGTGTTTTTCCTTCCTTCTGTTAAATATTGTTTTTGTGACACAGGTTACCTACCATCAATGACGGTACGCTTATTGTCAATATTACTACAGGAGTTATATTAATCCGCAGTGCTAAGGCAGTAACACTACTAGAGATGCATTTATTCGTATTACAAATAGATAAATAACATTATATGACATTTTATTACAGAACAAGTAATTCTACAATTTATGTTCACTCATTCATCGTTAATGCTCTTAATAATTTTGAAGTTAAAGTTGATTATTCCCTTTTCGAAAATCCTCATTTTTGGATGTGAGATGGTCAGTTTTTTAGGTTCCCCTTCATTTAACAGTTTATATTCCATTAAGAACTCTGGTCATCAACCATAATGGAAATGCAATCGAGTTCTCTACCTGTAATCATTTCCAGCACAAGCTTGAACAGATCACTGCCGTATGTCACAGGCGCAATAACTTTTTCTTTAGCTGTTATATTAACTGATATTATACATACACCATATTAATCATATGTTTCCAGAGTTGATTTATTGATGCTTATAATCTTATAAATTACAAAACTTGTATACACTTTTCAGAGTATGACGGGATGTTTTTGACCAACGTTCTGAAGAGCGCAAAGGAAGCAGATACATTAATTGCTATTCAATGACGGAAAGTTTCTGCTCCAACATAATCACTTGTTGAAACACTCTGTACGATGACTTGTTCTCAAAGTGAAAATGATCGATTAAAAATGTAATTCACTTGGCAAGCGGATTACTCCCAAAATGTTGAACTTGCAATTTTTTTAGAATTATTTTTTCTATTTTTTTGTGCAGCCAAAGCGTATTTTTTCAGGAATCGTATCGCTTTCCGATTAACTGGTACGTGCTCTGAGCCAACTGGCAGAAGGATATTCGCGGCGACGCGCGGCTGTTTCGGGGACGGGCGATGCTCAGTTGTTTCGGAATCTGTCAAAAAAATTCCATTTGGGGCCTGGGAGCTGCGTGGAAATGGATTGACGCTGGAGGGTGGAGGTTATCGATTGGGTGGCGACACGAGACAGTTGGGGTGGCAGAGATGAGATGACAGGAGCGTTGAGAACGGGTTACCAGTGGGGCTGCGATTTTGAGTGAGTTGTCGGGAGACGGGTAACGACGCGGAGAATCGGGAAATAAGTGGAACTCCTAAAACGAAAATGAGATATTATGATATCTCTCCTACAAATGTACAATGTTGGTAGGCAATACTACATGGAACTTAAATGAAACCACCTGTCCGTAGAAAAACATTGGGTAAGGCGTGCTCAAGAAGCGTTGACTCCAAAACAAAGACTTCATTCGTACAGTCCCTAAAATCATAGGCATGCTTTCGTCAGGCGGTTATTTATTACATTTTACAATCACGTAAATTTAACTATAATTTTATAACGTTTTCTTGTTACCCGATGTCTTTTTTTACTTCGGAAACTATTTTACTGTTATTCTTCATAAAAGGGATTGAATATTAATTCTGTTAAATTTGTTTCATTTAATAATGTAATTTGTATTATTTATGTGTTCAGTTGGGCTCGTGGCTATCTTTCCACTACGTGACCCCGGGTTCGATTCCCGGTCGAGCCAAGACTATAGTGTGCGTTTTCCTTGCAATGTCCCAGTATATGTTGCTGTGTAACAATGAGAAAAAACACTTCCCAGATTGAGAAGACCGAAGTACGGCGTGGGGATGTCTACGTGCTAACCACACGTACCCCTTTAACTCATGGCCGCGAGTCAGGGACGTCGGTAGCCCTGAGTCAGTTCACGGGCTGTCGCGCCAAATATATACACACATGCAATGTGTACAGTTAAACGGTGAAGATAGACAAAACCTCAGCGAAAGAAGTCTTTGCTTTTAAAATAAGTCTTTGAATATTTAATTTTATTTTCCCGTCAAAATTGTTAGTTTCTCTCAAGCAATGAACTGATATTTGAAAAAGATAAATTAAACCCATGGCATTAAAGGCGCCAAATCTCTCATATTTGCGGTTTTCATAACCCTGCTCTACGCGTACTGCGTTGTAACTTGCTCACACAAATTTCATCTTTATATTTCAAAACAATACAAAAAGAAATATGTTTTAATAATGTTTTTTAAAATATTCTACCTTAACTACTAAATAAATAAAGACAGGTTTCAAAGTTTTTACACATCAGATCTTGGTAAGAATTGCGGAGTCTTAGCACTTTCCAGTCAAGGATTCTTGACACATTTTTTTGTGGTGCATATCGTAATTCGCTGGTATTGAAGCTATGAATCTGGACGTCGAAATGTTTGATCAAAATTAACTTTGTCGCTGTTAACATTCCTGTTTCCTCTGTCTTCCATATCATCTATTGGCAAGCTCTTAATATTATCTCAAACTATTATCAACTGCTCCTGTTTAAAAAAAATCCTCCTCCGTCGAGGGTTTAAAAGAAAGCTTAGGTGTTTTTCACTGTTTGTAACACTATTTGTTGTTTTGTATCATAACGTCATATGAGCACTTCCTAAGCAAAACATTGTGCCTTGTTGAGCATTATCTTCTAGGAACTCGTTTCACTAACTATTCTACCCCTATTCCAAAATGCTTATCATTTTATTTTTTTATATATCTATTTTTTAATTACGTATGTTAAATATCTTGCTATATTTTAAGATGAATTTGAATCAGAAGATTCATCACAATTGTTAGCAAACACAAAAAATATATTTGAAAATGTCAAATAAATATCATTGCCTAAGATACTCTTTAGTTGTAGAGTTAAAATATTAAATATAAGTGATTGATTTTACAAAAAGTTCGATTTCAAATGCGTGTACAAAATTGATATGTATACCAAATGATAGACGGTATGTGCCTACTAAAAGAATATAAAATCCTTTTGTTTAATGGATTAATTTAAAAATATGAAGGGTTGTTTCAGCGCTACGATTTTCCCGAATTTTGTTTCTCTTACAATGTCTCTGCAATCATCTTACCTGGTTTATTTTTGGTGTAAGCTCTACGATATTTTCTCTTTCGGTGTGTTCAAACTTTTATTGCCAGAGTTGCTTTTCTATAGATATGTTTAGTCCAACCGTCTCATATGTGACGATTGAATCTCTTTCTTTTCAATGTATCTTCATTTCAACTTTATTGCGTCTTATTACGCGACCGTCATCTCAAATACCCCGTCAATCAGAAATCATCTTAATTAACTAATGTACGATGAAGTTTAATCCGCAAAACAAGGTTTGCTGCACGACCACCTTGCTAAAAAGAAACCCAGCCACCACCACTTAACACCAAACACATGACGACTTCAGCCTTTCGCTTACCGTACTTTAACTCCGCCATTTGCCCCGCAAACGGGCCGAGGAGCTTGCGACTGCCCCGCCTGATATGTCACCTCTCGGAGCTGCTCTGCCGCGCCCACCACATTTCTCTCTGACATGTCACCCAAACACCCCGACCGCGTTACTCTCATTATCCCCCTCCCCCCCCTTTCCCGTCCCGCTCCCCGGCCTCTTCCGCTGCTGCGGGGCCAACGCGCATTTCGCCGCCTTCTCCGCCTTCGCCATTCACGAAATTACTCTCTTTCTCGCGTTCCTCTTTTTCGGCGCGCCTTTGCCGCCGCTTCCGCCGACCGCGCCAACCGGACTTCCTGTCCGCCGATGAACCAGAGAAGCCTTTTCGCCCGTCTGGCTCCGCCTGCGCCCAGCGCCGCCAGGCGCCGCCCCCGCCGATGCCTCGGGCTGCAAGGCGATGCACCTCCTCTCGTTTCCACTCGGCCGACAACGTTCATTTAGGATTTTATTCCGTGTTGTATTTTGTATTCCGTGTGTTTGTGTAATGGAATATGGTGTGGGTATTCCTTCACCTTATTTTTTTCATATCTAACGCAACGAAAATTCAGGGAATCTCTCTCTTTTTTTCGTTTATTTATAGTCGCATCGACAACTGAGGTTGTTGGCGATTCATTATTTGTACATTGAATTAACTTTGTTTTAATTCTGGAAAAGTGTATAAATATGGATATAATATTTTGGGGAAACGTTTACATATTGTTGATCTCAATTAATATATTACATATTATTAATACATTACATTGCCCAGTTCGTAGATGGACTAGATTTCTATTGTTCAGCTAAGAAGTTATTGCGCGTAGATTGAAAAACATATCAGATACATACATACATATACTCTAAAAACCATAGATACCCCAGTAAGTCGCAATATATAATACTTCAGTTAGTGGTGCTTCAGAAAGGCACAGACTTTCCCATATTAGTTTTCTATTTGAACTCTGCCAGCTATTCGAACTTGCCACATTATCTTGCCTGCTGGCAAATATCGCCTCCCAAAGTACATTTTTTAAAAATTTCTTTAATTTCGGTTTTCTAAATATTTCTAAATATTAAAGAAGAGTAAATTCTCGTTCTAAATAGCAATTTTCTTTGAAAAAATGTTTTTCAGCGCGTTTTTAAGAAAATGGCGCTTAAGAGCAGCAGTAAATTCGAAATGTAAAGCTCTTTTTCACAGAAAGTTTTTGAATTTTTTCAAATTTTTTTTCTTTTTGAATTTTGATTTTTTCTTCAAAATCGAAGATCTTCGACTCAGGCAACCGGACAGACAGACAGACGGACGGACGTTTTGAAAAAAATCACCTTTTCGGTATCAGGGGACCCCAAAACGTGTATTTCCGTTGAAATCTTGAAATCGGTTTTTTGCATCATTGCATAACGTTCCCTATACTACATACGTTACTCCGTCTACACGTATGTATACGGAAAAGTAAAAAAATGCCTTTGCATGTATACTACAATTATATTGTCACATATAGGGATAGGATTTTTTTCTATCTTTCTGCACAGCTCAATGTTCATGTAGTGCTTTATTTCATACTTATTTTTATGTAGTAGGATATTAGTGGGACAATTTTTTCGTCTTATTTCATATATACTTACAAATACCTAAGAAACTACTCTCTTTTATTTGATGTTGTCCATTTACTTTTATATTTTATATTACATTCATATTTGCGTAGAGGAATACAGGGCATTAATTTTTTTTACCGTTTTTAATCATTTCAACAGCTCTAATGGTCGATGTGATTCTCCTACTGTTCTCTAGTTTATTTACTTTTTTACTGTACACTCACGTCGATCCAATGTTATTGCAACCGAAACTACCTTAGATAAGAAAAATCTCGATTGAATAATGTTTGTTTCATTTGCAAAGCATTGTAGAACTTTGATATCGTTTTTTGCAGGACAAATCCATTTAAAATTTCGAACAAATAAATATCCATTAGCACACCTCCCTTTTAAACTTTTTTCTGTATTTGTCTACACGTTGTATATTCAGTTTTGATACAAAAGCAAAGAAGTACGTTGTTTGAATGGCGTTTCTGGAAGAAAATATTAGCATTTTAATTTCACTCTTGCGTCATCTATAATATTACATTTTTAATGTAATTTAATTTATCATGAAATTGAAATGAACTACCTCAGATTATAGTAACTAGAGATTTGTTAAAAGAATATAATTATTTTCCAAATGTGTCAATGAAATATTATTGAACAAGTAAATGTTTCAGAGGTTTTAACAACATGACAAATTTCTGCCATTACATGTTATAAATACGTTTGGAAAAACATATGAGAGCGCATATCCAACATTTATTTTATTTTCACTTGGAACAAAAAAAACTTCCTATGGAGAAAGACCCAATAAATGTCTCTAAAACACAGGTTTAATCTCAATTTTACCTTACGAATACTCGTGATAGTATTGTATAAGACGAATAAATTCAGTAACAAATGCGAATAATTTATGGAATTTTTGGTGACGAAAATAATCATAACAAATTGCACTTTCATCTTCTTTTCTCAAATTTTTTCTTTGGGCAATTTTCTACAAAATATCTATACGGTACGTCTTGCAAAAAACACAGAATACTATACGTTTACAAGCGTGGCCGATACTCGCGAAACTTTGATGATTGATCCTTAAATTTCTAATATCAGTGTAACAAACTAATCCGATTTCTTTTCTACATTCCTTTGTATGAAGACTTTTGATATAGGGTAATTTCTGCATGAATTATTCCATATACAAAAGCAAATAACAAGCTTTCCCGGCGGGAGAGGAAAAATTCCAAAAACCTACGGTCAGTCGGCGAGTCCAACTCCTTCACTGCCTCCATTGTCCCGCAAGAATTGTACCTCCCCCCCCCCGAGAGAATCAGCCCCTAGCATTCATGCTGTCGGTTGGCATCCACCTTCCGTTTCCCAACTCTTCAGCCGGGCCAGCGATCTAACTTAAAGAATAAAGATACCCACGAAATATCTACTCTCAACAACCCTCAGAATGCCACTCCCTTACGCTTTTATTTCTTGTGTGCGTCTACAATTTATTTTCCCCGTTGGACTTACCAAACGAAGGCTCGTAGTACTACCGTGTCTTTTAAGATCAAGGCCCCATCTGGGAGTGGAAATACTGCCCATCTTGACGGCCCTGGAGATGCGCGCGCGCGCGCGCGCGTGTGTGTGTGTGTGTGTGTGCGTGTGTGGTGAATGCTGGAGGAGGCGGTAGGATTGCGTGCATTTCGGGGACCGTAGTGAATGATACAGCTCCGGCAACCTCTTGGAATTGATCGATGGTGACTACAGAATCGATGAAACCAAGCAGAGTATGCCAATCTCTGCGTTTCCTAACCAGACAGTGAACCACCTGGACACAGCAAGGCTGGAAATGTAAATTAGTAAGCGCACTTTCTCAATCTATTGTCTATAAAACTGCAATTGAATTACAACGACGTAAGCCAAAGCACTCCGGAGAAGCATTCCGAGAATTCATACTCTCACTCTATGGTTGCCTTTTCTTTTTCAACTCTGTAACCGAAGCAGCAATATACATTCAAGAATAGATATTCTCCCGAAAAATCTACTGTCAGATAGGTTAAGCATTTCACTCTATGCTTTTCTTCCTCGCATGTTTCTACAACATGTTTACTACGTAAGCTTCCAAAAGAGGACTTGCTGTAATTCCATGCCTTTTAAGATCAAGAGGATTGGCCTCTCTGGGAATATCAGCTTTGCTCATCATACCTGGAGATTCGAATATCGGGTAGGTGAAGAATAGAAGGTGAATGATTGCATGTAATTCACGGCCCTATATGTGAGGTCGTTCTCCGATATCCTTCTGGAATTGATCCATTCTAACTACAGAAACGACCGATTCAAATCCAGCAGCCGAACTTTACAGCTAGGCAGCGACCCGATTCAATGGAATTACTAGGCTGGAAATGAAAGTCAGCCAGCACACGTACTCGATCCTCTGTCTACGGAACTTCAATTGATTCACAACTACGAAATCCAAAGCACTCCAGAGAATTACTCCGCGCATTCATATCTTCGCTTGACGGCCCCTTTCGTTTTCCAACTCTGCAGCCGGGCCAGCGATCTCCGTTAAAGAATAAATATTCCCACGAAAATATCTACTCCCCGTGAGACTGCACTCATCATTCCCTCACGCTAGGGGAGGGGGGGGAGAAAATTTTCGCTCTTGCTAGCATATTCAAAAACAAGAGCCAAATCCCGGCGCGGCACTGCGGGCAAAAAGAGAGACCGAATCTCGTTTATAGATTTTCGTCCCAAATAAATGTCGGGTAAGCTTCCTAAACGTTGCCGCGTGTAAATTCGACTTAAGCGATCCGCCGGCTGAATCCGATTATATCAGAAATTCACTTTGTGGAGGTACAAAGAGGCGTGCGGAGCGGGAGGGCGGTGGTGAGAGAGGGAGAGGGTGGATGGGAGAGAGGGTGGGGAGGCCTTTTTCGCTGAATGCTGCTTTCGGGGACGACTCGCACGGGGAGAGGTCGGGGTCCGGGTTGCTTCTTATCAGGGCGAGAGCATAGCAGGCGCGGGAGAACGTCGTTATTAAGTTCGGCCTGATTGCTTCCTCTGCGCGAGCGAGGTGGTGTCGCGGAGGGCGGGGCGTGGGGAAAGAGGGCGGGG
>BOPP01000040.1:4317368-4413566 GCA_017312745.1 Gryllus bimaculatus | reverse complement strand
GTGGTGAGGTAGGGGTGGGCGCTGGTCACGTTCGCGGTAATTGTGGGCGTAGCGCGCGGGGATCGTCGGAAGGTGCGCAGCTGCGCCAGCCTTATTGGCGTCGTTTGCGCGCGCCCGCAGCTGTGATTGCGTTCGCCGTCGCGTCCACCCGGTCGGACCCCTATGCCTTCGGGTGGGCGGTGATGTGGTGACTCGCGGGCGATTAAGTCCGCAGCGTATGCTGTTGCCTGGATACATACCATTGGGGAAGCGTAAACGAAAGGCAGGGAAGTGGAGTAATCATATGTCTCGAGGTTGTTTTTTGTAGTTGGTAGTTTACTTAGTGTTCGTCGTAGTCTAGTTGGTAGTCTTTTTGGCAGTGTGATTTGTTGTTTGGAAGACATTTTGATAACTTGATTGGTAGTCCAACTGGTAGTCTAGATTATGTTGAAGTCTGCTGTTACTTTAGTTAGTGATTTACGTCGAGAACTACATGGTAGTTTCCTTGGCAATTACTCGTATATATTCATGTGTTGCCTCTGCATGGCTGGAAAATAGATATTTGTATTTTTTTCATTTCCATATACCGATAGTACCTCTGGCCAATAGCGCCACCAAGCTTTAATAAGAGGAATTCTCGGACCCAACCCATCTGAGTACCCTACTTCTAGAATTCTCTTTCAGGCAGTCATGTCGTCCGACCAAGCATGTTAACTGTCATAAAAAATAAACGATTATAAGAGTTTCTCAACCAACAAAAGTCTAATTTCGCATCATTTCTTACGTTGACACTACCGGAATGGTAAATATAATATTTCCTCAAATAATGGTCCAGAAATGGTGCAGGTGCAATGAATGTGAAAATCTATTTTCAAAATCTTCCTGTGACATTACGTCACGCACTCAACCATTTTCGGTGTATTGCGATGATGCAGGTGAAGACAAAACTGAATCATTAATATCGCAGATTCTGCCGTTCTCAAAGAATAAAGAGCGTTGCTGAGAAGAAAACAAGGAAAAATTTCGAGCTGTCGGAGCTCAATATTGACTTCTAGGCTGTCCGGGTGACGCCGCGTCGTCGGGAAGCCTACGTGCACCAGCTCAATATTGTGATGGTGTCGCTATTGGCAGTACTCGAAGACAAAAGCCATATTTTTGCCATCTTCCTTTGGTGTTCTTCAGAGCATACGGACTTCTTTGTATTTTGGAACTAATGATGAGACCACTAGCCATTATAACGTTTATTAATCTGTTACGTAATGATTCAACGAATGCACAGAGAAAAGAAAATTCAATATTTTTATATATCCATTGAGCCTATGTCACGCTGATTCCTATAATAAAGGGTGCGAATAAATGAATGAGAGCGAGTGATTGAGCCAATCAGACAGTCCAACAGTCAGTCACTTACAATCAGTCAGTCAGTGAGACAGAGCCATTACAGGCTGACTACATTGAGTCAGCCAAACGGCCAGTCACACAATTAGTATCACTGAGTGAGTCAATGAATCAGTAGGAGTGTCAGAGGGACAATCAATGAGCCAGTTGATCAGTAAGCTAATGGATCCTTCCGCGAGGGGGCTCCAATAATCATTACAGGATATTCTGAATCTGAGATAGTCAGAAAAATAAGGTAAAAAAAACTAAGAATAAGAATTGAACGTATGGATGATGCTATATTATTTGTGTTGCTTGAAAGCTTCTAACTGCAGATGCTGATGGGCGACGTTCCAAGAGCACCTAGGTCGTGAGTTCGATTCCCACTTGTGAGATGGATGTTTGCCCATTTTCTTCCTTTTAAGTCTTGTTGGGGGTGGTACAGAGCGTTCCCTTGAACTCAAACTTGATGAATCTAGAAAATTGTTTGCTAGATTGGGTGAAGTTACATATAGATTCTATTGGTATACGAGACATCGCTTTGACATCTAAATAACATCGCTTCAAATGAGCCCCAATTAATAAGTGCTTGTAAATTTTTCGTCCATTGTGTTTAGCATCTCAGACTTCCTTCTAAAAAGGATTTCTTCGATTACAAATCTTAAAAAGCGATTTCTCATATTCTTTGATCTTTTGTTGGCATCTTCATTGTTACATTCGTTCGGAGAAAGAGAACCCTTTTGTGAAAGAGCGAGGAGCAGTTGTGCATTTAATAAATTGCCCTGCTTCGAATCAACCGTGTTCTCTTGTAAATGAAGTAGTATATAACTGTTATTAAATTAGAGTATTAAAGAGAACATACGCTGAATCAATATCGCACTTACTTCAATTTTAACAAAACGAACAAAATAGAACTTTGCAACTTCATATTTGTTTCAGAGCAACTAAAACTTATATGTCGTGAAATTATTTCTATTATCGCACTGAATATGTTTATTTTTATTAATTATGTTCTCAACTCTATTTAATGCTGCTTTGTATGTTTTTTTGCTCTAGGTGTAAGTTGTTTTACTCGCAATTTACGTCATTTGAAGAATCGTCATGTTCTCCAAATATTAGCTGGTTATGCCGCTAATATTTTAACTATGTGGTTCTAATATTTTCACCCAAGAATACTTGCAGTACGCTCGGAATTTACCATATGAGAAAATACGAGCTAGAATTTTAATTAATCAAGGTGGGTATTGGTTTATAGTAGCCGAGATGTAAATGCAATGAAAACAACTACTCGCAGTAAGCGCTGAAGCGCAAAACTAAAACGCACACAAGCAAACAAGTAAACATGCAACGTGCATTTTATTATTGGAAGAGAGAGACGGAGAGAGGATTTTTTTATATCTTCCTTGTGTGGAAATGTGGTGAGCTGCATCCCCTTGACGTCCGCTGCTGTACCACCGGGCTGCGGTGGCGCACCCTCTCCTCCCGCCTCACCCCCACCCTCTCACCTCCTCTCACCCTCTCGCGTCCCCGGTGCGCCACCGCCCCCGTCGCTCTCCGGGGCCCATCTCGAACGCGTCTGGGCCGAGAGCCCGCGAGACGACGGCGGCGGCAGCGGCGGCGGCGGCGGCGGCGGCGGCGGGCGCATACGGGGCTGAACAGTGGGCTCAATCATTGTTTCGGAAGGGCTCAAAAGAATCCACCAGGCGATTGATTGATTAATTAGTTCCAGTGTCATCCACTGCGAATGTCATTATTCCTGAGAATGTAGTGCCTGTTTGATTGCGGAAGACGGCGGTGATTTCCCACTGGAGGGCGATATCCTAACCCGTCTGCTTGCGGGGTTTTCCTCTACCAGATATCTCCCACCAGCGAGACACCGCCCCAGTCGGGTCAAGCTGTGAGCTCCCGACTGGTCTTCAAGCATGTGAGGTGATAAAGTGCATTCAAATGTGTGTGTGTTTGTGGTAAACAAGGGATGAGAATAGGACAAGAGAGAATGGATAGATCGCGCGAGGTCCTTGGCCCGTTCGTTAGGGTACTGCTCCGGTATTCACCTGGTGTTGATCAGAGAAATTTAGGAATTGTAACGATTAGAGCAGATGGCTGCTAGAATTCTCCTCCAGGCAGTGGCTGAATTTGGCCTCGTAGCTTTGTAGCTAATGTCAAAAAGTCTGCCACCGTCGGGACTCAAACCCTAGGACCTCTCGATCAGAACTAACGAAGAATATAGCGTAATTTTAGTTAATTATTTTATCATTTTATTTATTTATGTAATTGTCGATTATTTATTTATTTGCGTTTATCGTTTCATTGGCTGGTCACTGACATTCGTAGAGTATGATCTAAAGAGAGCAGGTTAGCTTTGACGATGAAGAAATGGTTGAATTCAAAGCAAAATAAACCGGAGAAGTTCGCTAAAGTCGTCCCGAAAGTTCTCTTTCACCAAAACACATCCTACATAAATTGATCGGTCATCAAACCCGGGACCTTAGTGCGACAAGGCCTACGATTTCTACTTCCGAGGTCGAGATCTATTGGAGAAATGTGACCCGGGAGGTCCCTTCCCGACGTGCTCATGTCCCCATTCCGATGGCGCGAGGGTTTCCGGCACCAGCTGCTATAGCTGAATTGAAGCTTCTGTCCAGAGAATTAGGGAACGAATTTTCTCCGATTAACTCTAGGTGAATACTTGAGAAATACTGCCTAAAATAGCATGCCAAGAACCGCGAGCAATCCTTTGTTGTTCGGTTTGTTTTCATATAAATCCTCAGTCCCGAACGAAGAGCTGATTTCCAATTCTCATACGATCCATATTCTATTGATTCAATCTTCGCAAAGTGGCCATACTGCGAAGCCACCGAGTCACTGAATGTTTTTCATTGTTAAAAGAAAAATATAAATTCACTCTGAGGAGTAGTAAATTGATTCAATTTCTTCGTGAACCAGGCGTCTCATGTACTCAAAGCGTAGGCGTAACTAGACTTGAGAGCATTTACATAATGGTTTTCATTCATTTACATTAAGTATGAAATAATCTAAAACCTTCAAACGATTTTAAAAGTGTAAATTAAAAACTATTTATCGTTGTAGAGCAAATTTCTGAATGTGAAGGTATCTGACAAGTTAAAATCTTCAATAATAATTTCAGGATATACTAAAGGAATAGCATAAAAGGAAAAGATATAGAAATTAATATTTACTAATTTCATGAATTTGAAGAAGGGTATATTGAACTTTTCCAGAACGACCGACATTAACTGGCCGTATAATGAATATCTCTATTAATCACTGAACACATCCAATTTTTTTTTTAAAAAAGAGATGAACCTATTAAAATGCAGATAATTAAAAATATTTTCATTTGTACACCTAATTTTTCGTAAGTACTTCATGAGTGATCATTTGCTGACTCCAAGAACCCATCACAATAATGTGTCATCAGATTTATATAGCACATTTTATGTTTGAATACTCGTCCCTTCAAGTTGGTCCCACACAAATGTCATGTATTGAGAGTTGTCATGTCTATTTAGCTGTTTGTGTCGTTTTCTACTGTTTATGTAAGATATTAGTAGATTATTGTCTTTCCTTATAACAGTTTGTTATTAAATTATGACTTTCATTATCTGCATTGTGGTTGATTTGTATATATTGTTTGTATGTAACAGTATATATGTGCTAAGCCCTGAAGATAAAAATACATTTCCCAAAACGACGGCTAACATGTTTATAAAATGAGCCCTTCAATTTTTACGAATGTGAACGGGCTACCTGCATTACTTTATTAAGTTCACTTCTGTCTACCCCTCAAGAAAAGTAGTTCCTCCACTGCGCGTCGCGCTGCCGCCCTGTCGCCCCGCAGCCCTTCGCAAAGGGCGAGGGCTAAGGGCCCTAATTTCCACGCAAAGAGCCGCCTCGCTTGGGCGCCCGCTCCCGCTACCGCAGCGGCGGCGGCGGCGGCGGCGGCGGCAGCGGTGGCGACGGCGGCGAGGGCGGCGTTTAAGGCGCCGAAACTCTGCACGCAGGTGGCTGCGTGGGCAGTGGAGACGCAGTGGCTGGCAAAGAGGCTGGGCGACGCGGGTGACGGAGGCAGTGAACGGGAGTGGCCACGGTCGGAGGAAGGCAGAACAGTGTGGGGAGGGAGAGGACAGTCGGACGTGGGGGAGAAAACGATGTGGGTGGCGAGGCAGTGTGGACGGCGCGGGCAAAGCATAACGTGTGGCGGGGTGGGACGAGAATGTGGGCGATGGATGGAAAAAGACGCGAGTGGTGGAGGCAGTGAAGCGGAGTTGGTGCGGCGCAGATGGGAGGGTGGTGAGGCCGTATCGTGACGAGGAGGCGCGGAGGGAAACGGGAAATGTGGCGGGGCGAGGGGGTGGGGCGAGGGCCGGGGCGAGAGGGAGGGTGATAGAGCGGGGCGAGGAGCGTGGGCAAGGTGGCAGGTTGAGGGGCAGGGCGTGAGGGTCGAAAGAGTAGTGAATGGCGAGAGCAGCGGGGCGTGAGTGAGGCGACGAGGAAGTGTGGTGGGGCGGGGCGGTTAAGGAGCCGAAACGCGGTGAGCAGGTGGCTGCGAAGGGGACGGCGGCCGTTGCGGTGAAGCTGTTGTGGCGAAGCTACTGCCAAGGTGATAACATAGCGGTGACCGTAGTAGAGCTGTTGGATGACGTGCCTGGGCCCCATGTTTCAAAATTTATTGGTGAGTTCCCTACAGTAACTGAGATAAATAGTATTATAGTATACGATTATTACATATTGAGAATATTATGTGGATAACAAAATGTATCTTCTAAGTCCCTTTGCATTAATGGAATCTTCTCATACACGTCTGTGCTCCAGAGTGGGGTGGGTTCAGAAGTGCGGATGTTATTCGTAGGTTTTTCCCAGGAGGTTTTTGCTTTTTTTTCTGACGGAAAAGTTACATTGTCCGCAATTGAATTAATTTTGTAATGGTTTATAGAGGCGATAAAAATAAACTATGTGATAAGGAAGTTCCTCATAATGAATCACTTCACTTTACACCAATGAAACGTTGCCATTCAACGTGATTACAGTAATATTTCAACATTCGCGTGAGTTAGGTTCCCAAGGCCATCGTGAATGTTGAGCCTACCTTTTAATATACATATTACTTGATTATCTTTATTTTTGTTTCACCAACCTTCCCGCTTTCTTTAAAACTGTGTAAGTATGTAAGTGTTTCTGTTTCTATTTCTGTCTTATATTTCAGATCATATTTGTTCAGATCATATGTGAATGCCCTTCCCACCAGAGCTAGTTGAAGTTTTAGAATGTAACTAGCAATTTTGACATTAAAGTTGCTCGAGGACGTAGTTTCGTCCGTTACGTCTTCATCACCACTTTTGAAGAGGTTTTCTTCCCTTATTTTCTGAAGTTCTTCTGCACTGTGTTTATTATCGTGCTGCAGTGATGATGCAAAGATTCTGGATATATTTTCTGTTTATGCTTTTAATCCCCTCGCCTCCAATTTGACGCAACGGAATTGTATTACTTCACAATTTTGTTATTCTATTATCCTGAATTGAAATTCTAACGTAATCTCTTTGCAGAACGTGATGCATTGAGCTCCGGTGTCTGTCGAGTAGGGTTTCCATATGAGACCGTTGAAGAAAATGAAATTTGATCGCAAGAAAAATGTACGACGACCAAATGTCTCCCTTGCGGATGTTGAAGGCGCAAACGTTAAAACCTGTAGCATTTCTATAATTGCAAAAGTTTGCAAATTTGTGGATGTTGCGAATTGCAGCACATTATTGTTACATAAATCTTTTGTAACTTCAACCTTTATATATAATTCCAGCAATGAAAACAATCTAAAATATCTCATTGAAATTTTAAATTCTTGGTGAAAAGTATTACTCGCATAGATATTGTCATTGCTATTAACTATGTTCTCGATTGTTAACCAGTGCACTTTAAATAAATATACATTAATTTTTATAACAGTACGAAACGCTGGGAGTGTATGAGGCAATCCGCGCATTACATGTATTACATAAAGTCGTGTGATGGAATTTTAATTTATATAATTATACTTGTGACCGTTTCCTGTACGTGATGAACTTGAATGGATCAAACTTAAATAGAGAGAGAAATTATCCCCATCTCAAAGTGTTTTTAGCACAAACTGTACTCCATTTATAAGTATTTTGAACAATACTTTGTTGGTTAGAGGGTTTTTCTTCAGTTAATTTAAAATTAGAAATATCCAGTTAAATCAAAGTAAAACAAAATATTTCATTTAAAGTGGGTCATTGTCTGTTCATTGTGTGTGACGACAAAATTTGAGAAACACCACCGGGTATCGAGACCAGACGCTGCAAATGGAGTCGCTAATTTTAACGCTGACATGGCGACAATAATTTTGCTAGCGAAATGCAATTACACGGGATGAAAATTATTGGAGAATGTACGTATCAGAGGCTATCGAAGTGGAACCATAGTCGATCGTCTGTTCACCTCTAACTGCGAGATTTAAGCTCCATCAATTTATCCCACAAAGTAACAAGGCTCACCAAATTGTTAATTTATTTCGTTATTATGTTATTTGGTTTGTAGATGTAATATGTGAAATTTGAATTCAGCAAATTTTCTGCTAGTTTGAGCAAATGTTATGAAGGCAAAGTTGTGCAATACTAAACGATTCATACTCCTAATAATAAACATATTCACTTCATGAAAAGAGGCAACTTAATTTTTGAAAATATGATGCCTAATTCATATGACAATAGATTAGTCTAGTAAAGATGCTAATTTTCTAATTTGTTCCAGCTAACATTATTTCATTGATTGTCACTATTGGCTTACGTTTTTATTTTGCCAAATGTACATGGTAGACTTGCGTAATTTGTGTTTATATTAATAACAAATGAAAACTAGAATTCAAAGTGGAAATTGAATGTAATTGTCCGTCTTTTGTCAAACAGTATTTTTCGTTATACAGTCGAGACATGCTAAAAATGAAATCCAGTTATCAAACGTCGTGCACTAATGAATAGACCAACGACCTTTTTTTTAGTTCATTTAGTGCTGTTACTACAAAATCTCTTAATGAAAGCAAGCGATAACACATCTAGAACTCATTACTTTTTATTTAAAGCCAAAGCCTCTAAACTTGTTTGAGTAGATAAATAAACGCCTTAGTGCTTTAAATAATTAGATTATTGTTATGAGCAATAAGTATGATGAATGTAAAAACAATCTACATTGTATAGTGAGTGCTTAATGATGCTGAGCACGCCAACCACTCAGGTCGGAGGTCCTCACGTTTTCGCTGCTGCAACATACACTACTCTGTGATGCTTCAAACTGAAACGACACTCTTTGCAGACTTAGAACCTCGAATAATAAAACATCTGTAAGAAATAAATCTGGAGGTAAAATGGGGTAATAACCAACTACTGCCTCTCAAGAAAGACCAACTGCTGACACACGTTTCTCATTAACGTACTTGTACACTCTTGCATGATTAAACAAATAAGATCTCTTTGCAGCAAACATCTTAACACAATTAAAATGTTTGTAGCTAATCAAACATTATACATGCCTTTCATTTGTCACAGCGTACAGTCAACAATCTAATATCCTCAACAGAAATATTCTGAAACATCAGTTGATTGCTAACATTTCGTGTCCAGTTGCTTCGTTGTTTATAGGCGTTGCCCTTAGCCGACCCGCACATAGCACATGCACTGCATGAGCTCCTTGCAATTTACACATTTTCATTTGTTCACAGCATAGTCAACAACCTAATATCCTCGACAGAAATATTTGAAACATCAGTTGATTGCTAAAATTCGTGTCCAGTTGCTTCGTTGTGCATAGGCGTTGCCTTACCCGACCCGCACTAGCACATGCACTGCATGAGCTCCGTTGCAATTTACACATTTCTCATTTGTCACAGCGTAGTCAACAACCTATATCCTCGACAGAAATATTCTGAAACATCAGTTGATTGCTAAAAATCGTGTCCCAGTTGCTTCGTTGTGTAATAGGCGTTGCCTTACCGACCCGCACTGACACATGCCTGCATGAGCTCCGTTGCAATTTACACATTCTCATTTGTCACAGCGTAGTCAACAAACCTAATATCCTCGAACAGAAATATTCTGAAACATCAGTTGATTGCTAAATTCGTGTCAGTTGCTTCTTGTGTTATAGGCGTTGCCTGACCCGACCTACTCTAGCACCTGCACTGCAATCAGCCCTGCGCGATTTCCACAACGCGGATCGCGAAAATTTTCCTCCAAATCCGCGCTTCGCCGTGCGTCGCGAGGATTCCGGGCGCTGCAAAGCGATTCGTATCCCGCCTCGTTTGCGCGTCCAACTGCGCAGCGGCGCCGCGAGGCGGACATCCGGGACGCGTCGCCGCCCGAAGAAAGGACCATCGCAGATAAACGCAGTCAAAAAAAAGAGAAAAATAAACAGATATCTCGCATCTCGCAAAGCACCTCCGCGCCGCGGCCGAAGCCCGTGGCGGCGAGCGCGAATCGGACGAGCGAGAGCTATCGATTCCGGCGGCATTCCGAGTCGGCAGCCGCTCCGAGAAAGCGGTGTGCGCCGTGTCGAGGAAAAGCGCCGCCTAGCGGGGAGACGTTGAGTCGAAGGAGCCGCATAACAGTTAGCGGGAAGGCGCTGAGCTCCGGAGATAAGACGAGGGTGGTTGGTGGCGACCGCTGTCGGGGAGGGGGGGGGGGTTTTGAGCACTACGGTCGCGCGCTCTGGTGGCTGGCGGCGAAGGCGCGCGAGTCATTTGCCTGCGCTGCCCTTTCCGCGCACTCCTCCCGGTCCCCGCGCCGGGGCGTTGCAATTAGAAACTTTTACTACTTGCTCCGGTTCTAATCCGGAAACTCGTTACTGCAGTGTGCGTGACAAATTTGAGAAGAATAATGTTCAGATTATGAGAAGATTTATGTGATTGCTTGTGAGCGTATTCTCACTTACCATCATAGAAAAGGTGTCTTAGAAATATTGATATTAGTAATTGTACCAAATTGTATCTCTATTTACTGTGAGAAAGCTTAACAATGTTTCTAATAATGTATTTAAAATGTAATAAATTTACCAAGATATGGCAATGTTGGTTTGTAATGGGCTGTAGGAGATACTTATCCACTCTGCTTCAAAACCTAACTCACCACAAATAATTATAATCACCGGACGTGTTTGATTTAAGAACGCATTTATCAGTTGATTGCTGGATGCTGCATTTATGTAAACTCATTAATCTTTGCATTTAAAACAATATTCGGACTTATAACTATAGCTTTTTTTGCTTCCCTATCCATATCACATGCTTGTTCGAGCTTACAGATATCAACTGCTTTTTATAAATTGATTGCTACTCGCACAACAAAACGAAGAAAACTTTTTTTCTGCCTCGGAAAGGATGTAGCGATAAAATGGCGTAAAATAAGCGTTCATGGCATAAGTTAAGCATAAGACATTATTAAAATCCAGTGTTAACATGGTTAATAAGAGCAAGTGATAACACATATTGTACCTATCATTTAAAGCAAAAATTACGAAATATGGTTGAATAGAAAGTTCAAATTTCTTTCCAAACCAACACGCCTACCATTTTAATCATATAGATATACAGTTCCGAGATGGACCCAAAACCTTACTTGATGTAAAGTTTCTGGAGTTAAGTGGGCTCCGCGCTGGGTAGGAATCGAATGCGTTGAGTATCTGGATAGAGGCATCTGGGTGGGCAGCGGTGGAGTATCGCGTAGGCCACAGTACTTCCTTCAGACGCCCGAAGATGGCTGCCGGGAGGGTTGTACAAACGGAGAGGAGTCTGTAGTACAAATGAAGGAAGTGCAAACATACGAGGAGAGTTTGTATTTGCTTTGCAATTTTAATTTACATGTATGTTTGGCTTTTCGTCTTTAAAAATATCTACTTATTTTTTGAACAGATTTTGGTGAGAAGTAACGCCCTACGTCTTCTTTACTTTTGAACCCGCATCCAAGCTCTCTTTAAACCGCAATGAGAAGGTATATTCCTTACTTGTTGCATTCTTCAGCGCTTCCATAATATTAAGTATTGATGCAGAAACCTATAAATATATGCCATTAAACAACCCACACTATGTTTTTCACTCGTTCTACTCATATTATAAATATAAACGCATGATAAAAATGGCTGACTAATAATTCAAATTTCAAATAAGGAAACACAGATCCATACATATTGCTTTCATTGTCGTGGTAAGGACTAATATTTGTCTTTCTTTCTGTGAACTAGACTGTACCTTTCTTCGTAGCGTTGGATTTTGCTGCTGGCGTTTCTGTTAACTGAATAATGCCTTTCTCAACTGCGAGCGCTTCTGACTGAAAATCAATAGAGAGTAACTGTATAAAAGGTCACATCTAGATAGTCGAAGCATAAGAATTATCTCATTAAATTCTGTTTAGTCTCAACTGCTTCACATTTGCAATTCCAGCTAGAATTCGCTAGTAAATTGATTACAAGATTGTGTTAGGATTTTTGTCTTGTATTTTTCAAAATGAATGCATTGCGTTCATTTGTTTTAAATTATATATCGAGTAACAAAAATAGGATTTCATTATATGGATTGTTGATATCTTGCACATTTGTCGAGGAGGTTGTTGTAATAAGGTGATTTCTTCAATGATATCTACCTGTACCTCATTTTCTGTCGGCAATAGCACCTGAATATTAAATGCAGATTTTCTCTACCTCTTTCTCTTTAAACCGTTACATTGTATGCTTTAAAAACATCGTTCTGACTTATCGAAACTTAATTCTAATCGAATTAGAGAATCATGTCTCAAAACGTTTACAGGCTATTGAAATAACTCAATTGCATAATTTTGCACTTCATAGTTACTTGAAAGTTGAAAATTGGCACCATTAAAGCAGTATTTTGAAGTATTCGGTACGTTTTCATTGTTTATAGATTTGTTAAAAGTGATAAAATACGGTGAAAAAAAGTGATAAAATAATTTATTGTCTCTCGTGGCATCATTAATATATAACTTGGAATACCATTTACAAGACATTGACTTTAAAATCAGAACCAAAAAATTCTAGAAATATGAATTAATCAAAGAGACAGCAGATCACTGTTTATTCCAACTTTTCAGCGCTAATTGTTGAATTCCTAAATACTAAAATTTCTTTAAAATTAATTTGTTAAGCAAAGACAATAACTTTTAAATTATGGAATTTTATACTTGTTCCTGAAAAGCTCTGAAGTCATATAGTATTGTTCAAAAATCAGGGAACGTCTCAATCGTAATTTGTTTTACGGATTACTAGATATTTCCTCCGTACCATTGCTGAAGCAGACGACATTCTAAAGCAGCTTTAACCCATTGATTTTGTATTGCAGATGGCGTAAATATGAGAATATTGTGAAATGCAAAAAGAAATAAGTTACTTTTATGAGAAAAACAAATCATTTAGCTGTTTCTCATTATTGAAAGAAAAAATAATGTCTGAAAGAAATATTTTAGCAAAAATATACAAATTTTTGTTTCAATATGTCCTTTTTAAATAAAAACATTTAACACTTTAAAAAACTGAAACAAAAACTCTAAATGCTAATGAAGCTACTTCTATGATTTTTAATCCATCATTTATTAGACACATTTTGAAGAGATTCTTGTATTAAATACTCAGGAATTTTATGTGGAGAGGTGTGGCAAATGACACTTTTTGTATTCTACCCATTTTCCTCAGATGCGCTCATCTCTCGTTTCTCTGCCAGAAAAGAAATCTCGACCGGAGCGCCCCCCTTCCCTCCCTCCGTCACCCCAATCGAGCCCTGTCGGTCCCCTCTGCAGAGGCCTCAGAGCTCCGGCCGGGGGCTAATGAGGGGCGGTCTGGCGCCAGAGATATCTCGACCCCCTCGCCCACACCACCACTCACGCCTCCGCTCCCTCCACCACACTGATACCTTAGCGATCACCCATGCTACAGCCCATGCGACTGCCAGACCCCGTCTAAGGAGCTACCAACGCCACCCCTACAGCCCAAACCATGGTCAATGGCCACGCCACGCTCACGCCACCTTCCTCTTCATCGCCCACGTCGCCCATGATACCGCATACTACGGCTCTCACACCACCGCCCACGCCACCGCCCACGCCACCGCCCACGCCACCGCCCACGCCACCGCCCACGCCACCGCTCACGCCATGGCCACGGCAACGCCAACGCCACAGTCAACCAAATCTTCTGGAGCCGCGCTCAAAGCTGCTCTCTCCATTTTGACCGCCTTACAATATTTATTGCCCCCTTCCCATCACCTCCACGCTCCCATCCCCAAAGCAAACAAATAACCAATTTCGCAATCGCTTCTAAATCCACTCTCCCCACTCACAAAAGGGAGATTACCTTCATTAATATTCGACAATGAATAACTTCTTTTAAATGTAAATAATTTAATTTTCTAGGAGGCAAAACTAAAATACATATCTTTCGCAAACTTCATCCCCTGCTTATTGATCCATCGCCATTTTTGTTCTCAGCCTCACCTCGCTGCTTTCTACATTTCCATCACCTTGTACCTCTTATTAGCTCCGTTCCAGCGTCTCCCTCTCCCAGCCGCTTCGATCTGCGCCGTCTCATCACGAGGACTGTCTCCCTCCCGCGCGACCTCGCGCTCTCCAACGCTTGTCTGCGCGGAGATAACGGCTCCTCCCTCTTCGGACCTCCGCGAATTAGAAGCTCGTCAGGGTTCGCGCTCACTTTTCCAGTTCGGACGCCTCGCCGCACCCCAAGTCGCCTTTTCCGCTCGGCGGCTGCGGAGATCGGAGATCTAGATGAAGCTTCTCATCCCAGTCTCGATTCGCACGTTGTGGAACTAGAATTGTTTTAATTTAGACGTTTATTTACAATCAGCTCATGCATGGGAACGATAAGTAATTTTTTTGACGGTATAATTAATATTCATTCAAGAAGATACTCCATAGAGTCTCTCTAATGCAGTTGACACACTGTAACTACACTTCAAAATCTGTGAGGCAAATGTTGAGGCTTGAATTTGTTAAGAAGTCCTATTTCTAAACTGTACTCTAACAAAGTTATAACTGAAGTATTGCTATGGCATTCTAATTTTTGAATGTATTTACAACTATATTTTTTTAATTTCTTTATTAACTGTTGCCATAAAATTAGAACTGAAATGTTTTCTTTCATTCTTGTACAGATAATAAAGTGTTATGTACTACATAGTGAATTTACTTATTTCTGTGAAAAAATGGTTCATTGTGGAATTTGAAATTTATGATCAGAGATTAATTTAAATCAATGTTCAAGTTACTAAACTTACTCTAACTAAAGTTACTCTTTCCCCCCCCCCATGCTACTGTCATTTGTTAAAACCTTATTTTCGCTCACCCTTCATTCTGTCGTCTTAATACTCGAGTTATGTCACTTTCCACGCCTCCTCCCCCACTTCCTCTGCTGCCTCCCAATTTTAGCACACCGTTTGTCTCTCCAACCTTTTATCTTTGCTGCAATCACCGCCACTCATTGTTATAGCTGGTAGTTTGTTAGTGATTCCGGGCGCGTCAACTATTAAGGTAGTTGTGTATTTAGCATGAATATCCCTCGTGCGGTGGCGGTGATATTCCCCTGCTGGATGGCGAGATCCGGCGCTGACCTACCATTAGCTAGCCGATTTTTGTCAACTGGTTACGACCTACGAGGCACTGCCGCAGCCGAGACAAGCTCTAAGCTTCCAACTGGTCTCCCGAAAAATGTTGTGGTGTAGTACATTTAAGAGTAAGTGTGTGTAAGTAAGTTGTGAGGATAGGACAAGTATAAGGAAAGATAGGTCCTTTGCCCGTTTGTTAGAGTACTGCTTCGACATTCGCCTGGAGTTGATCAGAGAAATCACGAAAAACTACCTATCATATTAACTGACCGCTAGAAGTTTCCTCCAGACAGCACCTGAATTCCACCTAGCTGACAAGCTAGTGTCAAAAATCCTTCCGCCGTTGGTACTCGAACCAAGGACCTTCGCTTCAAATGAATAACAGTGACATTAGTTAATGTCCTGAACCATCTATTCACTGTTGTGATTGCTGTTTGAATCAGGCTGTTTCGATGCCCTGGTTATCGCTGTTTGGAATGTGTGTTTCATCTTCTCCCAACCAACCCAAAAGTGCACCTTCTGAACACACATGCATCCCTATCACAATATCCTCCTCTCGCAATTATTTTAATGTTAACCACCTCGCCAACGGTCTCTACCTTTACTACTATCAACACTGTTCCTTCTATCACACTTTTGCCTTTCACTTCCACTACTACCACTTCTAGCACCACCGCCACTTCTATATTAACTCCTTCCCCCTTCCACTTTCACTTGTTTTTACACCGTCATTAGCTTTTCGTACACCACGTCCACATCCACCAACACCACCCGAACCAATTGCACCACCATTACGTGTACCAATCCACTACCACCAGTTCCATCAACAACAGCACTACCACAACCCCCAGCACCCCCACCATCACACCCACCATCACCATTCCCATCACCATCCCCATCACCACCACCATCACAACCACCATCACAACCACCATCACGACCACCACCACTACCTACTTCCACAACCACTTTCAGAATTTCCACCACTTCCACCACCTCTTCATATTATATATTTTCACTACCTTCACTATCACCCACTTCTAACATTACCTTCATCACTTCTACCACCATCACCACCACCATCTACCACTGCCACCATTTACCTTCACCATCACCTACTTTTACCATCTTCTTTCACCACTTACATCACCATTACCACCACCACATCCACCTCTCCAGCGATCTCTCCTCCGTCGCTGTCGCCGGCCCGCCAGGCGAGGGACGTGTAGAAAAAAGCGTTCGCCGCCCCGTCGCCACCGGTTATTCCATAACGCTCACGTTTCCACCGCCTCCGCCATCACCGCTCGCTCGGCCAAAGAGCGTGCACGGAAGTAGTGCCTCTCGCGTTTGCCTTCTCAAGAGTAACACTACTCCACCGGTTACTTTTATGAACAGAGGGAGGGTCTATACACTGCAGCAGAACAAGATTTTTACGACGGAAAGTACTTTCAAACTATTCTTTCTGTGACACCACTAGGATATTAAAACGCGTAATATATTTGCATATCAGTTTCCGTGTAATTTTAATGTATCATTATATTTCAAGTTATCTTTATATTCTATTGTGGAAAAAAAGCATCCGTTCTTTTAGCTGTTGAAAAATATTATGTTTGTTTCTGTTTTGAGACATTTATGCTCAGAGAAAGAGAGATATACTACGAACTACAGTCATCTTCAGTTTAGTCACGTCATTTATAAGCTAAGTAATCTTTTAAAAACCTACTCGAAATAAAACAATGATACGAGTTTCGAGAGAAAAGGTTTTGTATTAAAAATGAAAATGACGTGAAAATCATATATTTGAAATTACCTTGTGATTATTTCTATAACATCGTAGCTCTCATCAGACATGCTCTTCTTTTGGTACATTGTTGATTCACTTTTGTTCTGCATTTCTTTCGTCTTTTCGTTTCTTCCTCTCTTTTAGGTTATTTCTATTGTTTTAATTGACTTAATATGTCTTGGCCGATCAATATCAGGCACAATCATAAGTTGCATTTGCGTAATGTTTCATAGTATTATTGCGTATAATTTTTTATTAAACATGAAAAGTAGTTTTGTAATATTTTAACTTTACTTATATTTCTAAATGATGTTTAAATAGAGTAAATAATTTTAAAATTAAACATTTTAGATGAAAAGTTACTAGTTATGTTCTCCTTTAGAATAATTTAAAGACAAACGTTACTGTTTTTATGCTTTTCAATTTTTTAAAGTGATACAACATTACCCCAAATTTACCTACGGATAAATTATATAAGAACGTTCTTCAGTTTTCCTTTCAGCGTGTCTACATCCGACTTCTCTCCTTGAACTTCTCAAAGCCAATGTGTTGATCACGTGTTTGGCCGATATTTTCGTCTTTTGTGAGAGAGGGGAGATCAGACCATTTTCGTCGAGGGCTGAGGAAGTTGGAGAGGATATGTGTGTGTTAATAGTTTGAAATTACACTTCATCAGGATTTGGTGAGACTTTGCTTATAAATGGACTGGAATCACATGCGATACTACAATGCGATTTATAGACTGTCCTATATACAGACATTGCGCTTAAGAACTTAGAGAAGGGAAGATATATTTCATAGAGATTTATTACCGCCGTGGTCTACGACATGCATTGTATTGCAGAATACAAAGCAAGAGATTAGTTCAAAAGTGGGCGTGAGGGTAAAGAGAACATGTCACCACTATTTAGCTGTGTGTACCTCATCCAAGTTTTAAAACTTGGTCACAAGTTTCTCCTCTGCGGGTGCTTTAAGTTAAAATGTTTGCGTTTTAATGATCTTCTCTTTAATTTATTTGAATTTAAGTTAGAAAATATAATCAAATGGATGTTTTCAAATACTAAAAGAATAGCGTTTATAATATTCATAGTTCTGTTATCTCCTTCAAAGGAAAAAATGTGTTTTATTTTGCGATGTATTAGTCATAAAAGCTTAACTCAAGAGCTTTTTCAATCTTAAGGTAATCTTTATTCAACTTGCCATTAAACTATCAAATAAATTTGATATTTTGAGACTGTGATGATGTTCCCCTTAATTTTGTTTTTAGAATCTGTTTTTTTAGATATACTAGAGATAATAAACTAAGCATGAACATAGAACATGAAACTAAGAGCAGCGTTTGAATATTACCAAATATCTCTAACATCCAAACTTATTTTCCTTTTTCATTAATTTACTTATTTAGTTTTATATTTATTTTTAGTAATGGTATGTTTTGATTCAATAACTTTTCTTTGAGATTAGGTAGCTTAATTTCATTGAATTATTTTTAATTCAGACATTTTTTAATTCTCTTCTTTTTGTTTATAGCAATTCTTGAGACTGTCAATTTGAGATTTAATTTCAATCGTTAATTATCAAATTGCACTTTGCACACTGTCATAAATTTCATGCTGAGTAATAGAGTTGTTTCTTGAAAAAATTTAAACATCGGTATAGGTCACGTGAACATGAGCTACAAATAACCACCGCGATTAACCGGTTATTTCTATAAATAGCCTGTTTTTGGTAGAACCAATTAATGTTTCCACAAGGCAAGTGTAAATATTCCCTCTTTGAAGTGACTTCCTGAAACCAGCAGTAAAGCACATTTCGTTCTTTGGCATTTATTAAGCGGTCATCTCAAGAAAGCAAAAAATATTGAAATATCACAGTTGATTCAATATCTTCCGACGACGAGACGCATTGTCAGATTACTTTGAATAATGACGTCTGTCCTAGTGGGAGGATTACTTTCTGATTTAAGTAACAACAGATGATTTTAATAAATATTTCTTAATAAAACGCGTTCCTTCCTCCCTTTTCACGGCATCCCTATAGGTTAACTTATACTTACCTTCTGCGGGGTTTTGATAAGGACTCACGCCACATGTGTGAATTATATCTAAAGAAAATGCACTAAAACTTTCGTAAGACGGCTCTGCTATAATGTTTCTGTACGTTATGGATTGCATCTTCATATCTAGTGTATGTTATTTATTCAACGACAGCAAAAAAGAGTTTCTCATCTAAGAGAATCATTGACAATACAGGGGTGTGATTTGATTATAGCCGAGAGGAAGTGATTAGTCCTAAATACCTTGTTTAAAATGTATTTTGTCATTTATTGTTATTAAAATGATAAATAAAACATACCTCAGAAATTTTCACAGTTAGATTTAATTTACGACTTCAATAATCTCATAATTTTAATTAAACGTCCACATATATTAACGACCAATTTTTGCTGGTACAATTGGTGACTACTTTAATTAGGGTACTGTATCTGTGTAATTCTTTGATGTTGTCATTTGTCGATGTATTAATTCTATTTAAGATCGCTAGAGAATAATGAACTTCTCAGTTTTATTTTAATTAAGGTGGTAACTGCGGGATTTTTGAAGAACAATAAATCCAGCTGCACTGTATTCGCGCCCGAATTCGTTTGGTCGTCCTCCCACCGCATTCTATCGTTCATTCCGGTTTGTCGCTTCCTACCTCCTTGAACAGGCAGGGCGGGTACGGCTCTGTGGTGAGGCGGACACAGTGCAAGGAAGGGCGCAAATGGAAAGGGGATGGAGTGGGGACGGTGCGAAGACGCAGCGGGGACAGAACGGGGACAGAGCGTGGACGGAGCGTGGACGGAGCGTGGACGGAGCGTGATCGGAGCGTGGACGGAGTGTGATCGGAGCGTGGTCGGAGCGTGGTCGGAGCGTGGTCGGAGCGTGGTCGGAGCGTGGTCGGAGCGTGGACGGAGCGTGGGCGGAGCGTGAACAGAACGGGGACAGAGCGGGGACGGAACGTAGACGGAGAGACTGGGCGGGCAAATGAAGGAGACAGGGACGGTGACAGGAAGGAGCCAGTATGGGGAAACGAGGGAACCAGGGATGGGGACGGGGACGAGAAGAGAGTAGAGCGTTGAAGGGGCCGTGTGGTAACGTGGTGAAGGGCGATTTGGAAAGCGGCGTCTGGGTCTAGGCCAGACAGAGGCGGGTGGTGCGTGTGTGGGTGGCAGCGGTGGTGCGAGGGACGGGGCGAGAAGAGAGTAGAGCGGCGATGGCGCCGTGTGGGGACGAGGCGAGGGGCGAAGTGGGGGGCGGCGTCGGGGTCTGGGCGAGAGGGAGGCGGGTGCTGCGTGTGGGTGGCAGCGGTGGTGCGGGGGTGGGGCTGGTGGAGCGTCAGCGCAGGCGATGATAAATGACTCCTTGTTCCTCCGCGCCCGCGTTATTATTTCAGGGGGCGAGCGGGTGGGAGGGAGTGTGTACAGTGGGTCAATTTCAATGAAAAACCGAAATATTCGAATCTTCTTGTAAGTAAATCTGGTTTGGAAGTGTATTGTGTATTGCTGAATTCGCGTATAAAGTATCCATATTAAACGGTTTTATTAGTAATTTGTGTTTTACAACAAATAAAACTGAAAATCGGTTTTTAAACTCGGAGAATTTCATTAAGTTACAATGATTATATTACATACGGAGAAATATCTGCTTCAAAATATTTTATGTAGCAAATTTGTTTTAAAATATTAATTAATGTCAATATTCATTTTTATTATATAAAATTTTGTTGATGTAATAGCGAAGTTTGATAGAATACGAGTTTGTACGTACTCTCAGATTAAAATCATTAAGGCGAGAAAGAATTATTAAAATATTATTTCAATACAATTTTCCATTATATGGTATTTAGAAGCGAAATTACTGTAAAAGGATACCTGAAAATTAGCTACCTGTTGCGATATTTCTCCTCTTATTTTAAAACTGTGCAAGTCGCTAGGTTGTAAACTGCTTGGTGGCTCGACCTTGTTTGCCGCGCTTGTTAAGACGGCAGCGGGGGAACAATCTGCATTGGAGGGGTTGTGGGTCCGAATTCCAAATCGGGAGTGGAGGTTTACTTATTACATACCATAGTGAGGTTCTCGCAAACACTATATATATTTACATTTTTTCTACTAACCCTCGTTCCCTTAGAAAAAAAATGGCACTCTCCCATAACTGGAGTAAGCATGGAATTGCAGAATATTTCCATTCACACACACTCACATACACACGCAGGCACTCGCACATTCACACGACAAATGCTCTTTGCAAACTGAAATCGCAAATGCAACTCTACAGCCGAGGAGGGGATGAAGAAAAAGTCCTCGAAAAAGCGTACAAGGGGAAGGGTGAGGGGAGAGTAAAATTCTGGGAACCTGGGTAAGGGATAGTGGTAGGGGGTCTGCTTAGGGCAAAAGGTAACAAATCGACCTAATGAACTAAACTGCTTAGCCTAGTACGTTTTTAAAATGTTTTTCATTACCAGTGTAGAACATTAAATTCATTTAATTCAGTGCATCTCTAACGGTTTTTCGTCGCCACCTATGATCTCGCTCTTTTGATTTTGACCTAGTAAATCGTGTACTACGTTAACGTTCTACTAAACCAACTAGTACATTTTAAACCACGCCAAAAGAAAGAGGTTGATACTGAACCACTGTGCAGCGTAGTGGGAGGAGCAAGAGGGTGAAGGGGCGGGGCCCGCAGGACGCGTAGCCCCGGAAGCGTTGAGGAGCGGGGGGAAGGGGGGGAAGCGGTACCCTCTGCTATTGTCAACCGGGAGACTGACGAGCATGCGCCTCATTAAGAATTTGCCAGTCGCCCTCGCAGCCCTAACGACGTGTAACTTGGACGCCTTGAGGATTGAAGTTAACTCCGCCGTGCCCCTGCGTTTAATGCTTAAGGACGCGGGAGGGGTCACTGTAGTGGCCATGACACTATTCTGAGCGCCTCGTCGGCGTGCGAGTGTCGACTCGGAGGGCAGTTTATTATTAACAGGGCGTCCTGCGTTCTCACCTGTGTCAAGGACACGGCTCTTGGTGCGTACCCGAATGGATGGAACACTCGTTCGTTTGTTCGTTCATTCACATGGAGGTGCGACACGTTTTGCATGCAGGACGCATGACGAACGACGAGTGGTCAATTTGACAGCTCAGAACAAAATTATGGAACAGTTACTAACGTCAGTGAATATCATTATTCCTACGGATCTTTAATGATTTTTTAGGAAATAAATGGAAATATTTTCGAATTTTAAAAACAAGATGTGTTAAATGCAATTGTGTACAAGTTACTTGGTTATATTTTGAAAAGGAAAAAATGCCAGAAGATATTAATACTAAAAATACTGGCTCAGAACATAAACAGATGTCACTGCAGTGTCTTTGACCGAGAAGTTTTAAAAGGTGACAGGAGTTTTGACAGTAGTTAGATTGTTAATGTGAAATTATGCCGATGAGGGAGCCGCTTTGGAGGCAACGTGTAGCAACTTGCTGCTCTGATCGGTAGTTTTCCGAGTAGTTTCCGAGTGAATTCTCCGATAAATAACAAGCGAATACCGGTGTAAAAGCCTTACAAACTGTTCACAGACCGCGCGAGATGTTTCTTTTCTCTTTCTTGCCTTATCCTCTTTTGTTACTCATACAAACTTACACTCGCAAGCACTACACTATCACACCGGACGGCACTACAATACCCATTACCTAACAGGAGCTTAAAAATTGGGGGCGGTACCCCTCTTGTGGGAGATACCTGGTTAGGGAAAACCACACAAGTTGGTGTGAAGCTCGGCGCCGAATCTCTCCATCCAGAAGGGAAAAGAATGCCACCTTTCCCTGTGAGAAAATGCACTACACCATGAGACTAATAACCATAGCAGCTAACGCGCCTGGAAACGAAATTATCAATCAATTCCTAGTAATTTCACTTCCCTTATTTATTTCTTATCTTACTGGATTATTTTCTTCGTATAATTTCTACATCTAATATTCTTTACCCTTCTTCATCGAATAAAATATTTTCATTATTGTTTAAAAATATTTTCTAATGAATTGTTATTTAAAAGAACATACAAGACTAATTCTTCTATTTAGACATCATTCTGGTTAAAAGTGAAAATCAACCTAATCATGTTTAAAAATAGTTTACATTAATTGTAAAAGTTACCGTTACACTTTGTTAATAACAGTCAGTATCGGTACAGAAACCATTTTTGTCGTCTGTAATTGAAAGATATGTTATTAGGCAAAATTAAACTAATGAGTGTGGTTTCATTTTCACTGTGTTTATATCAATCATTAATAAAAAACCAGACTGAGGTAATGACTGAAGTACACATTGTTTGGTTAAAGGAATGCAAGTTATTTTCCGTTTAGTATTGGATTTGTGTTTGAAGTTTCTCTGCAAGCCTTTACAAAGTTCGAGAGAGTATTGTCAACTCGTGGAGTATAATTTGATTTTCTACACCATTGGAGCAGCAGCTGTTGCTGCAGCTGAGGCCGGAGTAAAGTTTGAAGGTTAACTGGGTTTTTCCCATTTCCCCAGGCGATACAACGTAATTTTGTAAAAAACGCACAGGGCCACACCTATTCAATGATTAAGGGAAAATATCGAATTAGTACCTTCAAATTATCTTAACGAGTCTTACTCGATTGAAAATAGTAGAATATTTATTAATTTATGATTTAAGGATGAATTGTATTTTAAAAATGCTTTGCGTCCAGAGAATTCAGTGTCTATTTATTTCTGTCCCTTTCAACACAAATATTTTAACTCAATATCCTATATTGCAAATGCACTTTTCGTTTTTGGAATGGTGTTATTTGGGGATGGGTGAAAGGATGAGGGGAGGAGTGACGATGTGGATGGACAGTGAATGTGTCGGCAGAGATGGGGTTAGAGGGATGGACATGAAGCGGTGGGGGGGCATGAGATAGAGTGATGGATGGTTGGAGGTAGAGGCGTTTGAGGCCGGAGGCAACCGAGAGCGGTGGCGGTTGAGAAGTGAGGTGGTTGGTGGCGGAGACGGTTGTGAGCAGCGGCTGTTGAGGGTAGAGGTTGTTGAAAACGGAGATTGTTGAAGGTGGAAGTGGTTATACATATTACTGAAAGAGGCGGTTGTTAGAGATAGAGATAGTTGAGGGCGGATATGGTTTACAGAAGAGACAATTGGGAACAGAGGCTGTTGAGACTGCGGTGGTTAATGGCGGAGGTGGTTGAGAATGGCGGCTGCTGAGGAGGTTGATGACGAAAGCGGTTGGCGATGGAATCGGGTGAGGGCGGAAGCGGTTGAAGATGGGTGCGGCCGAAGGCACATGCGGTGTGAGGTGATTGGAGGTGGAGGTGGTTGAGGGCATCATACCCTCCGCTCTCAACAGCCACCGCACCAAACCCCCGCCTTCAGCCCCTTCGCCGTCAAAATTGTGTGTTTTAAACCGCCTTCGTATCCAAAGGCCTCATAGCCTCTACACCCAAACGCCCAACTCACAATCACCTCCTCCCTCAACCATATCTGATCTCAACCGCATCCGCTCTGTATCGCCTTCGCTCTTAGCAGCATCCGCGCTCAAACGCCCCCACCCTAAACCACCTCCGATCTCAACTACCTCCGCCCTCAATCACATCTGTTCTCAACCACATCGGCTGCCAACCGCCTCCGCTCTCTTTTGACTCCGCGCTCAGCAGCCTCTAAGCCAAGATGGCCCCGCCCTCAACCTCCTTCGCCCAAAACCGCATTAGTTCTCAACCACCTCAGCCCTCAACCGCCTCAGTCCTCAACCGTCTCGGCCCTCAACCGCCTCGGCCCTCAACCGCCTCGGTCCTCAACCACCTCGGCCCTCAACCACCTCAGCCCTCAACCGCCTCAGCCCGCAACCGCCTCAGCCCTCAACCGCCTCAGCCCTCAACCTCCTCAGCCCTCAACCACCTCAGCCCTCAAACACCTCAGCCCTCAAACACCTCAGCCCTCAAACACCTCAACCCTCAACCCCTCAACCTCCTCAGCCCTCAACCGCATCTGCCCTCAGTTGGAATCTGTTGTGTGCGGAGTCGTCGGCGCCCCACTGGGCGTCCGTGGCGCGCGGTCCGCGGCAACGACGAGTGCTGCAGCAGAAGTCGGCGCAGGGCTTCCTCCGCACTTCGCCGCCGCCCCCGCTCAGGCAGCGGTTTCCCGACATTCCTCGCGCGGATGCGTACCCCCCTCCCCATCCCTCCCCTCCGCCGCCCGGCGTGCGCCGACCTCAAGACGCAACTCCGCATTACCACTCCATGCCGGAGGTTTTCCGCTGAAACAAGAATGCAATTTGAGTGAAAGCCGAAACTTGCACGGAATGTGGCGGTAGGATTTTTCTCTGCACCCCGCCTCCCTCCTCTTCACCTCGCCCTCCCCTCTTTTCCCCGGCCGGCGAAAAATATCTGCATCCTCCCTGGGGCCCTTCCGGCTTCTCGCCTAGGGCGCGCGGCGAGGGGAGAAAGAAAACAAATTGCAGTGTTTTCGGGTCCGACGCGTTGAATATTTATGGAGAGCCCTCAGATTTTAATCCACTTAAAAAGCGACAAATGTGGAGTTATTAAGGACTGCTTTATAAATTAGAGTATTATGCGCCCCATCCGTGCAGTTTTCTAATCGGTTGTTGCTGCCAACGAGAGACACTTCATGGTCGAGGAATGCTAATGTTGAACATGTTGCAATGTTTTACCATACGTTCATGTCAAACGGAAATTTCCGTCCATTAAGGTTTAGGCTGCAAAACCGATTACAACTTTTCTCTTTTCTTATCATATCACTGCACCAGACCTATTTCTATATCACATTGAATGGTTAATATAAAATATAAATAAAAAGGATTTAAAAATAATTATAAGTTGAAGTTTTCCACATTAAAATTTATAAAAAAGAAATAAATATTTATTAAAACATCCTATAAAATTGCACTAGTGTGAAAACTAAAATGTTTCAATATTACTTTCTTGTTTAATTATTGTTTTTTATTTTACGAAACTATTGTAAACATTGTATTATAAATTCTAATAACTAAATATTAATTTTAATGTATTTTATTTTTATAAATATTTACGGTATATACATAGTTTTCTAAATAAATTTCTAATCGTTGAACTCTGAATAAAATATTTGCGATCAATTATCATATAACGCCGCATTCTCTTAACAGAAGATGTTACAACTTCTTTATTTTTACAAAACAATGTATTCATGTGTAACCATTCATCTATTTAACATTACTTTTTCATGACCATTTTATCCATTATTTATGTCACGAAACAATCTAAAATAATAATAAATATTTTGTACCTATACTTATGTTATTTCATTTAACTCATCAATTTCGCCATTTTAATGTGTGCGTATCAATGATTCAGATCTTCCATGATCCAACTATTTATTTATAAACAATGATAACAATGTATGACTTCACTTGCATGAAACTTTAATGTCACCAAGCATGTGACAGCACATTACCACCTCTGCCATTCGTAATATTTATATGTTTATTTGTCATTGAGATAATGTTCACCTTTTTACATAATTATACAACTATATCATTTAGTAAATTAACAACATGTACTGTCAGTGACGCTACCTAAAAATGATTTCTGTAACTTTTTTAAATTAACAATTTTATTGTTTTTTGAGAACAAATTATATAATTGAGTCACGTAAATTACTATTTTATTCCAAATTTTGTGGGAATAACTCACATCTTTTTTTTAAAATAATTGTAGTTTTAAACACTGTAAAAAGTGTCATTTTTTATAACTTACAATGTATATTTGAGAATTGCCTGAAAATTAATATTATAAAGATTCTAAAATAAATTTTTTGTATACCAGCATTATAAACGACCTTCTCTGTTGCAAGAAATAGTTCTTAAAAGGGCACATTACGTCAAAAACGATGACGTATCAGTATTTACAAATTATTGCGTCCTCACACCTTCAGCCAATTGCTATGAGACAATCGTGGGCTCTTAGCGGTAAACGAAACAGCCAACCACCGTTTTCTTGCACAGATGTCAAATATCCGAGACGTCACAAGAAAGTTGTTTTGCAAAATCAAGTATGATCCTCTTATAAATTCATAACGCTAATAAACAAAAAATAGCCTACGAAACTCGTTTTTGATGTTGCTTTATTGTATTCGCACAAATTGAAACCTCACCTCTAACGTCGCCCCGTTTCCTAGTTCACGTACTCACGCAATAAAGCTTAATATTATAAACTAATTGCATAAACTACTATTTCAATTTTACAGTAAGTTAACTTTGATTTTACTTGGTTTGCGTTGTTGTGAACTCATTTATGCCCTACTATGAAGTGCAGCTGTTAATTATATGTACTAAATATCATGTTTTCAACAAATATCGTGATATGTTTCTTTATTAACTTAGATTAAAGCCTCTTTATAAGAGAAGTGCAATTTAATTTTCTATTTATAATATTTCATGCTAGTTTTGAAATAAAACTATGTACTATTCATGTGTTTATTTGAATTTTAATCTCATTTAAAAGTGATAATTGTATCAAACAGAGAATTAACGTTTTTTCTTGTCAAAGCCACGAGTTATTTATTTACACGTCCGTGATACAATGTTCCATTTGCTCTCTTTATACTGGATTCGTGAGTTATTTACCTCTGGCATTGTTTTATTTATCGGAGAACTTTTTTTCAAAGGGAAGTAAAATCATTCATATTAAATGTGTCCCTATGAAGTATAATTCAAATTCTCCTTGTTTCCATAATTCTATTTATTTACGATTGAGTTTTGCAGTTAATACGAGTATGACATATGTAACAGTATTTTCAACTCTTCTGTAGTGGCATACGCCCTCTAGGGCACATATTCATGGCCCTTAAATTAACGATATCATTGTGTAGTGTGAATAAGCAGTTTGAGTGCTTTCAATTATTCATAACGTCCAATATATGGTCGTTTAGACAAAACTCATTCATATCCAAGTTCAATTATCGATTCCAAGTTTAAATACCAAAATATGTACGTAAGATGTACTTACATTAATACCAACGTACTATAATGTAATAGAAGACACAAAAACCATCTTGGTCTAGACTGTCGTGTTGGAAATAGAATATATGTAATTAATATCAATTTAATAATGATGGGGTGATAGTCTTTCGAAAATAAGGAGACTTTCTTTCTTTAAAGTGAAAATGATTTGCATTGCGAGAGCTCATTTTAAATAAAAAATTGAATTGAATTTCTCAAATACACTGTTTCAAATGGTATCTTACACAAATGAGTTCCGGTTATTAACAAACTATAGTTAAATTTTTTTATTTGATTTGTGTATGTTATAAACGAGAAAAATGGAACACTTGTTTCTGGAAAGTGTTTGCTTTGAGGTTAAAATAGATATTTTTAAATTTTCAGTGACACAATCATCCGTGAAGAACCGTCCAATGCCGAATGTCCGCAATGGCTTTTTTACAATTTGGACATTTCTGCGCGAAGACATTTCATAGTGTGGACACTACGTATTGGACATTTTAACCTTCATCCGTATGTATATGATCAATCAATGAAGTTATACAAAAGAACACAAAATTATTAAATCCCAAATTAGTATGTCATTAGTACTGGAACTTTTTTCCTGCAAAGGAACCTGTATTATTTTATATACAACTGTTCTCAATGTTGTATTGGTGCACTTCTTCAACTATTCCTATTCTTAAGTTTAATTAGAAATTTAATTGTCTCATTGAATATACGAAATATTTTGTGGTGAATCAATTCGTAATAAAACAGTTTATCTTTGGCCAACGGGACTTGCTGTAAATGGTTTTGGGGTATTAATCGAAGAATTCGTTATTCAAATTATGTTTTCAGTTTTGTTCTGATCTCGTCTATCTTTACAGTTCCCTTTAAATCATCCGAAAACACGAATCCTTCCCGTAATTCACATCCCTATTCCGGTAATTATTGTATGAGAATGTAGAATATATGCAACTAAATCGGTCTATTAGCTACTGCGGGCAGTCAACTAGGAGGTGCAACTTGCCTCCATTGCATTACACCAGGCGAAGCATCAACGTACTCTCAAGCCAAATTGATTAGAAAAAAGTATGTTCCTAGGCCGACACCAGCTCACAAGATATGAGGAGACTGGAAAACGTAAGCAACTGGGTGTACTTTTAGCTACCCTTAGCCGACATGAGGATGTTAATAGTCACTTTCAAATGTGAAGGAAGAAAATCATAGAATCTATCATTTCATCTATTAATTCATTCTCCAATCCGTTCGTCCATTCTTTCGTGTCTTTTGTTCCTCCGTCCGTCACTTATCTCCTGCACTTTATCTTTGATCCCAATTTGATTCAAATATTGATGATTTCGTGTTTATCGGCACGTCAACTGATTTAGTCCCGTAAGAGCAGTGCATGTTTTTTTTATTGAGTCACAAGAGCTAGCGGTGTTCTTCCCCTACGAGATCTGGCGTCGACCTAAAAGTCGGCTTCCGGGGTTTTTCCCATCGAGATATCCCTCTAGCGGGACTGGATAATAGGAAAGGATGTAGAATAAGGAAGAGGAAGGAATTGTAGCTAGTGGTCCGTGGACCGAAGTAGGAATTATTGCGCGGTGTTAAAGTACTGCTCCGGCATTTTCCTGGTATTAATGGTAGAACTCACGAAAAACTACCAATCGGAGGTCCTGGCCGGTAAAATGTTTCCTTAGACAGCGGTTGAGTTAGACCTAGTTATCCAGCTAATGTCGAATATCGTGCCTCCGTCGTACCTCGCACCGCAGACCCTTCCGGCCAAAGGCACTGCAGTGGCATCAGTCGACGCCCTGAGCCACCTCAGCCGGGCCGGTCACCCGATCTCGGGGCTTCCTTGGAGAGCGCGCGTCCAAGCAAACGGCCTTCTCCGCAGCCCAGCACCTCCCCTTCCCTCCCCCCAACCCTCTACTCCTGCGCCCCAGCACCGCGACGGCGCACGCCGTCCACCACAGCCGCTCGCCGCCTCTCGTCCCTCCCTGATCGTCCTACCCGTCCCGCGCCGTCCCGCGCCGTCCCGCACAGGCCGACCCGGCGTCCGGCGGCGGCGGCGGCGTCGGGCCTCGGGCGGCGTCACGTCACAACGCGGACCCCGACACGTAGCTCGGAGCGATCGGCGGCGGAGGTGCTTCCCCGGGCGTCGCCATTGTCCGTCGCCGGCCACGCCTCCTCGGGGAGCGCTCCCGGCGGCATTCGTAAGCAAACAAGCGCGGCCGCCGGCTGCGTCGGCCCGAGCCTCGGGCGCGGAGCCGTATATCGGAGGCGGTCGCCGCCGCCGCCGCGCCTGGTCAAAGTTTCATGGCGATGGCTCAATGCGGCGCGGGCAGACGTATTGTGGGCGGAGGCCGGCGACGCGCTGGACGGGACACCGCGGGGCCGAAGCTCTAGGGGTGCGCAACCCGCTGCCGGTTTCATTCCTTCCTCTAGGCAGGACGATCGTGTTTTCTTCTTTTGTTCGCCTTGTTATGCTTCTTGTTCTCGTTTTTCTTGTCCTTTTTGTCTATATTGTTCTAATTCTGCCACTTGTTCTTCGCATTGTACGTCTTCAACATAATATTGCGGTTGTTGTCATTCTTCTTCTCATTACTCTTTTAGTTCTTGTTCTCCTTCTTCTTTACCCCGTTTTTCTTGTTGTTCTTATTGTTTGAGAATCTGAATTACAATAGGTTAACTGGATGTTCATGTGTACCATTAATGTTCTAGTTAGGTTCAGTAACACATAATTTCGACCCAAAATATGGATCGAATCCACCCACCTACATCGCTATTCTGTTTTCTATTGACGAAAAGTGATACGTTTCGTCTCTTGTCCTATTATGGTTGTTACTTCACATCCTATTTTTCAGTTCATTTTACTTCAACGTTTTTTTACTACCATGTATTTAAATTTTATATTAATTCTTCAAAACACTAGAATAAAATGCAGCCGTCAGATTCCCATATAATTCTTTGTCATCATAATTACATTAATTGAGGAAAATTTTATAATTTATTTTATTTTAAGTCAAATAAATGTTCATAAGAATTTCTGAACCAACGTAATTCTTTGTGAAGCAAGCATAGAAATCAGCCCTACCATTTGAGAGTTAAAAAACCCTGCGCAACGTAGGAGATATTTCAGAGAAGCCTTTAGTGCTTCAGACTACTGAGGTCACACTTTATCTCTTTGTGACTGTCCACTACGTATATCCCCTTCGCCCCCCCCCCCACATCAGTCCCTCTGCGTCTGTTCCCCACGTCTGTCTCCTTCGATCTGCCTTCTGACCCCTCTTCAAGACCGGTCTACAATCACGCGCTCGAGTTGTATGGGATGCCGCTACTTCATTTCTTGAAGTTGGTTTTAATCCCTTCCCCCCATTGAGAGTAATCTTACACGTTATGGATCTCTTATCTATATTTTCGATTAGTCTAAAATCTTGATCACCTCCATACGTGTGTGCCCTAGCTATAGAAATCTATGAACAATATTTTCTTAGTTGCAATTTCTTGAAATTATCATTCAAAATGTAACTATGTTTTTATTCAGGTTTTCACTCCCACACCTATCACTAAATGCAATATCATCACTTGATATACTGTTACACCTTGTCAATTTCCTAGTTTAGAAGTCATACTTCTTTTTAAGTTTTCATCAACTCTGATTAAATAAAACAAAAAACGACGTATCATATTCTTCTAGTTATACTAATCTCGGAACATCAGAATAATTAATTGTTATCGAGAACTCGCGTTGAAAAAAGAATATAAAAAGAAAGAAAGAATATCTTCATTTGCCTGGTTTTTGCTCGCAATAACATAGCGAAATTTTTTAAAGTACAAATTTTGATCGTACAATTTTCTGTAGAAAGCCTTGTGGAAAACAATGGGGAATTTCATCATGAAGTATAATAAATGTCTCCATATGAAACGATAATTAACTCAGATTTAGTTAAAATGTCACTCACGTCACTTTTGTTCTGAACCTCTCAATTGGCTAACTGCACAGAAACTATTAATTTATTGGCATCTATCTGCAAAACTGTATGGTTCCTGTTTTGAATATAAATAAAATTATTAAACTGAATGGGTTCGAACTATAGAATAGAAGAGAGTATTGGAAAAGTTTTTCTTTGCATTGTCTAGGAAATATTAATTCGAATAACAGTATTTGTGTTATTGCTTAGCATTGGAACGGTGTAATATTAGTTCAAAGGAAGAACTATTTCTATATTGGTTTTAAGAAATGGACCCTTATATGTATTTACAGAAAAATTGTTACATACCACTGTTTAAGTGTTGAGTCGTTAAATCTAATTTTACATCTGAAATTAATTTCTTAATAAAACTTGTCAATGTATTAAATTTCTCAAATATTTCATAATTAAGAATTTATTTTATGATAGAAGATAATTAAATAAACGTTGTTTTCATCACTCATTTACAATAATTTAGTACAGGCTATTGTCGCTTCTCGAGGAATTTGCTGCAGTTAGAAAAGCTACACACTATTACAATAGATGAAAAGGAGAAAACAAAAATGCCATCGAAATGTTATTATTATTACGTCAGTTCTGTAAAATATATGTTTTGAATCACCCTTAGACCTAGTTCAAATTATGATTCATTGCGACACGTTTTTCATCACCACGAGTTCAGCATCCTGTAGGGTGATGAGAGCCACGTGATGTAAATGCGAAATCCGAGAAATTAGATCGCCTCTCTCCTTGTAAATATCGCATTATGTGTGGCTCGCGCAATGCCATACACTGTAATGGGCAATCCAGCCCTGATGGATGTAGCATATCCGCTCTCGGGAAAAATCCATTTTTGCAGAAGCTTTCTGGCCATCAAAACACAAAATTTGGTTTCGAGAACAGAGTGATGGATTATCTTTCAAACGCTTTTATCCAATGTCCTTCAATCCATCATTCATTCGCTTCCATACTATTGCACGTTCGTTGGTTTAGATGGCAAGCGCCTGAGAGATGGCGTTTATTTTTGAGAGTTTGCAAATATTCCTCTTGTCAAAGGTAAAAACTATATAGTTCCCCCCCACGAAAAATATTGCTTAGTGAATCTAAAACGGAATGAAATATACGAACTCTCAGTATTTTAAATCTATTGAATTTTTTCGTGAATGATCGCATGCTACTGTTGTGTCATCTCTTAATTTCATGTGAAATAGTGATCTTTAAAGTTTTATTAAATACATTTTTTATATTTAGTTTTATCATTTATTTTCCTGTACTTAAAACAACGTCTAGCCTCTAGGAGAGCTCATTTGCAACGCACTAGCTTCCCATGGTGTGGTCTCTTGTTCGATTCCCGGTCGAGGTAAAAATAGTGTAGCTTTCCTTTAAAATCGTTTTAATCGTGTTTATGTAGCTGTGTAGCAAAGAAAATCTCAGGCAGGCGGAGTTTGCTAGTTACGGTGAAGGGAATACGTCGTGTTCACCACTTGTCTTTCTTATCTCCCACGTGTGGGAATTAAAATAGGCTCAGGCATGAGGGACACCGTTAGCAAGCCGGCGAAGTCCGACAGTCGGCCCAAAAATGCCAAATACATACAAGATTACGTCTAAGCTTTTACTTAGAAAAACACATTTTATAAACTTAGCTCTGCTTTTTGGATTGTGAAAATAACTAAGTTCAAACGTTATCGCTGGGCATCGAGAATAATGTTCACCTAAATCAAAAATGTCATCTTAAAGCTCTGTTTAATAAAGGAATGTCACTTCATATCCGAGAAATCACTCAAAAGGTTTAATGTCAGGCAGGCTTTTGTTAAAATTAATGCAAATTTTAAAACCATTATTTTCAATACCTTACAATTTATTGAAAGTTTTAGATAAAGTATGCATACTTTGAAAGTGGGAAAGATATATTTACAATAGGCTACTTGGCGGTTCGGGATAAACAGTCTTAGTCGATCAAGCTGACGTTTCGGCCATCGTGTTGTGACCTCCTTCAGAGCTGTACTGCTCACTGCAGCAGTATAGTTCTGAAGAAGGCCATAACACGATGGCCAAAAAGTCAGCTCGATCGACAGAGACGTGGCTCATCCTGACATCCCAATGACTCCAGCTTCGGAAGTCTACGAATACTTCTAACGAACCTCTACGGGGAGCGTATCTTCAAATATTACTCAGCGGTATAGCTCTAAAGAAGGCCATAACACGATGGCCAAAACGTCAGCTCGATCGACTGAGACGCGGCTCATTCCTGACAGCCAAGTATCTAATGACTCCGACCGGGGAAGCCTACGAACATATCATTAGAATAGTTTTACTGAGTATGTTTCTCAGCGTTTTTGTTACCTGGAGCCACCTCCTTTGTAGGTGTGCACCCCTGTACCTGGCAGCGCTGAGGTCGCACTTGACTTTCGGTTCCGCGTCTTTCTCCAAGTTTACTGCTGCCCGTTGTGCAGGCGCGTGCCGGCTCGAGGCTATTGAGGACGGCGGCGTGGACACGCGCGCGGAATCGAGGACGTTCGCACGTCCTCGGCAGCTCGAGTGTCCATCCTACTCTCGCAGGAATATTTCTTCACGTTTTGTCTTCCTCAGTGGGTTCCATGCTACGAGACGGACGCCCTAAAGTATCATCACTGTCTTTACAGCAAGAGTTTATCTAAATTGAAGAACGTGACAAACCAAAATTTTGGGGTATGCGCTTAAAACACTACCAATTTTAGCATACATTGAAAGTTAGAAATATTATATAAAGATAAAACCATTTCGTACATAAAATTTTACAATTACGGACATGTAATAAATATGAGTTTTTTGATACATGGGTATATTTAACTTGTGAGCGACAAATCATTCTTTTTTAAATTTTTCAATAACCGTTGTATTGCTTATGTAACCTGTAATGTTCATACGTAGTTGGTTGCTTGTTAATCTCATTAAATATTATTTTGAAGTAAATGGGAAGTTATTAAAGTATTTATTTTATTACCTAATATCATTCTTTTATCGTTACGCTTTAGTAAGTTTAAATAGTAGCAGATGAATAATCGTAGATTTGTTTTCATCTTTTAATTACATATTGAACCCACTGCTTACGTTAAAATGAATATGAAGTACTTCACTGAAAGCAACCACTATGTCATTCTGATTTCACTATATCCCTCTTAAAACATACGAAGGACAGTGAGTTCTTTTAACGGAAGGAACGTCTTGCCTGAGAACCCAAAGAAAAAACTTTTTGTAAGGAAACAAACATTTAAACACGATGGGTCAAGTCGTACTTTTTAGTATTCAAGACTTATTCTAAGATAATTGAAAAATGTATTGCCCGAAATGTAACATTAAAGACAAAAGTTTGATTTTGTTTCAGTTAGTTTAATCGTATACAGTGAATACTTAAAAGTTTAATTCCATTTATATATTAAAAAGCGGTGTACGAATAAGTATTGAGTGAAATCTCTTTTCTGGTTTTTGATCCTCGGTGCATCATTTCAATCCATTTCGGTTCATCATTCCGATCCTTTCTAGCATCATTCCAATCCATTTCGTTTCAGTCCAAAAATATGCTCTTAACTTACGCTATTGATTATGTACTATGCCTACAAAGATAATTGAATGAGCAGAAAGAAAATTGAAGGCTAAAATCATGCCTTACAATAAAGAAGCAATCATCCAATACATAAAAGAGCAATACAAGAAACGATACAAAAGAGCATAATTTTATCACACGTTGATTAAAATTTCTGATTAGTAGACATTTATTGTACTCAATTTTGGGGCTACCCATTTTTTATTCACAAGATTTTATAAATAAATTTCATAAATTCTGCCCCACATAGAAAATTCTTAATTTACTTAACTTAATATATTTCTACAAGACATTTCGAAACATTTTTGTGATATTGAACATTATGAACTTGTGATTTTCAGAGAGACGCAGCTGGTCAGTTTCTTTTTAATTATAAACACTGTTTAGAAATTTTTATTACAAAATTTTAATTTTTCGGGAGAGATCTACAAGCACTACTTTGGAAAGAAAGAACCGCGTATTTTGTTGCTCGAGCGATGTCCCACAGGGTCTCCGTTTGCGTCCCTTCCTTGGGACGGTCGCTGCCACTGGGCGAAGCTGCCGAAGCAGCGCGATGTGGCGGGCGACGGAGATAAATCAGGGCCCTAAGTCGCGCGCGCCTGAAAAGGGCGGGCGGGCGAGTGGGCGGGCGCGGGAGGGGGGCGAGGGAGGCGGAAAGTTGCTTTAGCAGCAGCAACTGCAACGGGGGCGGGCGCCGGAGGGTTTGCGGGGCGCGCGGCCGCGGGTCAGCAACGGTCCAGGGACTGCGGAGCGGCAATGCCTCCGGCGGAGGGCGCGGAGGCAGAGGGCGCTGCGAAGGGAGACCTAAATCCCGGTTTACTTTCAATATCATGCATTACCGTTGTTCAACCGATAATGTGAAAAAATATCTAGCTCAGAAGCCTTCTGTCATGCTATTAAATGGCACAAATTTTAATTTAAAAAAGCAGTATATATTGTTAAAACGTGAATTTAGTCATAAATTTATCACTTACATGTGCGAACTACGTAGTTCATTATTTTTTTCTATTTAATTGAAATCGAGAAGTATGTTTTCAACTTTAATACATAATCAATAAATTTTGAGATCTTTAAACCTGTTCAGATCCAAAAGAAAAGTCCATAATACAAACTGATCAACAAATGAAAATTTTATATCCATAAAAGTATAAGTTGTTAATATTATTTAAGGGATAATAGCCCCTACTGCTTTTTCGAAACACTAAAATACAGTCAATACAATTTTAAATAATTTTTTAATATTATTTGATGTTTTTACTGGAAACAGTCAATAATTCTAAAATAATAACATTTTGGTATTAAACATATTTCTGTGAATTATGTGAAAACCGTGAATTATAAATAGAGAAGGAAGTGTAGGTGGCGAAAGTGGCAATGATAAAAATAAGTTATGAGCTACATAAAAGCATAATAATCGTAAAGTACTATAAGTATGAATAACCAGAAAGATATAAAGATGCATCTATAATGGAAAATAATTATCAATTGTGAATTTATTATTCGTGAAATATATTAAATTTCTTATTCTGACACTGAATATTGATTTAATGAGAGCATGTTTAACAAGCAATCACAATGATATATTAATAGTGACCCAAGCACAGATTAACTACACAGGTAGTCTTGCACTCAGATCGCCTATTAAGGCTGCAGAAAAATATATTAGAACTTTAACGCACTGCAAGAATCAAGGATTGTTCAAGGACAATATGCAAAATTAACGAATGCTTGAAATGAAATATGATGAATACGGATACGTAAAGTAAACAACAAATGTAAAAAAATACATATGACTTATGAAGACACGTACGGACCCAAAGAAAAATAGTATGTGTGTGTTTGAAAATGCTACCTTGAATAGAGTTAAAATTATGTTGCGATTTGAACTGTGCATGTGCAGAAGACGCAACGTAATAAGTAATTTTACAGAGAATTTTACGACAATAATTTGACTGTCTTCAGAGTAGGCAATGGATTGGGCAATGCATACGGATATTGTAGTAAAGACATTACGGAATTCAGTGTAAAAGCCTTCTACGCATAATAGTATTCTTAACCCGTGAAGATTAACTGTCCTTATATATGACGAATGACTAACAACATTTACTTCTAAAAGTCTTCCGTCGAACCCTCTGCATGTACTTTCAAATTGTTTATTCAAATATTATTCATTATGATTACGTTCTCTCATGTGTGATGTGAGTGGTTTTACTATTTCAATTCTCGCTTTTTTCACGTTCTATCTCCTTAAAGAACGAAGGTAAACGGAATTGGAGGTTTGGAATCTGTTGCTTGTCAAAAACGTTTTCAATTCGTTTGGTTGCCTTGTCGATGGGCTAGCAACGGACACTGGAAGTGCCTCAGCTGCTCAGATTGGGGAGCGGGGAGAGACGTCCGATGGCTCCGCAGCTTGGGAGGCAGGCAAGTGAGCGGAGGGTCGCGTTTGGAGAGCGGCTGTATGGGACCGAGAGACCAAAGGAATCGCCGAGAATCGGAAAGTTGAGCGGACTTTCAGTAAGGCAGGGGAAAACAGACCGGGGAACGGGCGCATCATGGAAAGACAAGGCCGCCAAGTTAAGAAGGGCAAGGTCGAGAAACGACGAAGCGGGGAGATAGTTTTGTGAAGAGAGTAGAGGAAAGGACTGGCGAGGAAGAAGCTTAGGGAAGGAAGAAGGATGGTAATTAAGAAAGAAGGGCGGGAAGGGAAGGACGGCGTAAAAAGACTGGGTAGAATAAAAGTGAAAAGTGGGGGGAAAGAAGGGAAAGGCATAGGGATGGAAAGGGTCAAGAAAAAAAGAGGAACGAAACAGTATGAGAAGGAGAAAGAACTGGAAAAGAAGGGACGGGAGGAGAGGAGACGGGAGATGAAGGGACGGGAGGAGATGAGACGGGAGGAGAAGTGACGTATAAGGATAGAAAACGGTATGGAGAAGATGGGACGGAACGTGGAGGGAAATGACAAGAAAGTGGGGAAGCAAGGGGAAAGAAGGAGAAGAATACGTGAGAGGAAGAGAAAGAACGGGAAGGGAAGAAAAATGCAGGATAGACTAGAAATTGAAAAGAGGATGAAGCGGAGCAAGGGCGACGAAGGATAACAGAGGAGGGTGGAGGAAAGACGTGGCTGGAGAACCAGGCTGCGGAAACGGGACCGGCAAGGGGGTGGGGGCGGACGCGAGGGCGTGCGTCGGTCGCGGCGGCTGATGGGAGATACAGCAGGGCCACGAGGGCGCTCAATGGCCAGCAATTGACGATCGCTGCGCGCCCGTTATTGGACGGAGACGGAGCGCCTCGGATTTGTCACAGAGGCAAAGAAATCGCGGGCGGGCGGGTGGGCGGGGTGGCGCGACGATCGCACGGGCCGCGGGGTAGATAGCCCGGGACGCGGCGGATAAGGGCGTCGCGACGCGGACCTCCGCGGCCCACGCACAGCATGCGTAGAGAGAGAGAGAGAGAGCGCGCGGAAGAGAGAGCGTGAGGGGGAGAGAGCACGAGAAAGAGCGAGGGATAGCAAGAGAGCGCGTGCGAGAGAGTGAGGAAGAGAGCAAGAATGTGGAAGAGAGCAAGAGTGAGAAAGAGAGCAAGAGTGAGGAAGAGAGCGAGAGGGAGGGAGTGAGAGCGAGAGAGAGAGAGTGAGAGGGAGTGAGATGGAGGACAAGACACTTGTGTGTGGAGAGGTGGAAAACATTTTTGCTGTGTCAGAAAGTACGTGGGCCTACGGGTTGATTGAAATGGAATCGGATTATTGGCAGATACTGAATGGGTAAATGGAGGATGGCTTGGAATAACAATTAACTGATCTTACGGAATACAGAAAAAATTAGTAAAGTCGACTTCTTTACTTTTCTGCGTACGACTTTTTGATGAAGTTGTGGCTTTCTTCATAATACTTACATAATTCATAATTTGTTCGTAACTAAATATTTTGAAGGTGAAACTCTGACCTCAATTAACAGTTTTTGAAATGATTACTAGCTAAAAATCATACACACACACATATATATATAATCCATACATAGAACTGTGCGTTTATTTACATCAGTTCCTTTTTTTTTGTCGAAGTGTGTGAATCTCTTAAATCCCTCTTCAATGCAACGAACTTCTATTTCCTGTTGATACAAATTCCAACTTACGTGAACTATTCGTAATTATTGTATTATGTTTTATTGTAGGCAGGTGTTTAGGAAACACTTTCCCCCTTCTTCACTTTGAACTCTCTGTAAATTGATTCTTAAACTCCTGACGTAAGTTTTCTAGGACTCCTTAAAATTAGAAACTTTCATTACGAACGTAGGAACGGAATACCAGTCAAATGAGGCGATAACTGGAACTGTGCTAAGGTTGAAACCTCGGTCTTCTTAGCGAGCAAAAGTATCCAGGAGAAAAGAGAGCGGAACCAGAGATCCTAACGGAAAGAGACAAAAAAGCGTTCACCAACGAAAACGAACTGTTGGAGCATGTTATCGATACTGGCGCGCAATTATCGAATCGGTTCTCGATAATCGCGTTTAAATAGAGGTATCGGTTGCTTTCTCTGTGGCTGACGCGGTTGTATTCTGCGCCGGGAAGGGAGTCTGCGTTCTCTTCGTAGAAAGGTCGTGATCCCGGACGGGGGTGGAGTGGGGAGGGGGAGGGAAAGCTGGAGAAGGAGATCTGAGCAATGCTGCCCAATAAAGCTGTGAGTCGGTTAAAATCGATACCGTAGCGACCGACAACCTTCTATGCCTGCGCGAACAGCGACAAATAGCTCAATCAAGCTGGCTTAGCCACCACGGCGAAAGCAAAGTAAAATAATGAAATAATGTTAGAATTTATACTCTGATGATATGATAAAATGATATCGCAATTTATTATCGCATTCATTAAGAAAAATTATGTTTTAAGGGAGAAAATATTACGTATTCCGTTTGGTTACGAAGAAATTATGGTTTGACACATTTTAAACATTGCATAGATAAAAATGCTTTTAAGAACTTATTAACAATGTATGACTTTTGTTTGGTAAGCAAAAAGTGTGATTTTTGAACATATTAAGAGAAACCAGTTATATTACATATTATTAATGCCATTATGAAAACATTATGCAAATAATGGAAGGGGTTGTAGTTTTTAATTCGATGCTCAACGTGCTTCAATTTGTTTTACCAAATACCGACTGTTGAAGATGCTTCTGTTTGGTTGCTGTATGTCGATAGAATGGCATGATAATACTTAAAACAAATTTGCATTGTTTCAATTAATGAAGATTTCAGATTATGTACGCTATAGAATACATATACTGAATATTTTATATTTTAATACATAATACTAAAACAAGAAATATTTGCTAAACTCTGAAACTGTAATGGATTCTGCATGATATTTGTGAAAGAATTTTTGAAACTTGTAAAAATTAAAAGAAATAAGTACATGAATATGAAGACAGAAATCATATCTAGACGTCAAAATCAATATCTTTTTTTTCTTCTTTAAAAATAATGAGTAGTTGTCTACATAATCATAACTCAAAGAATTGCACATGTCTGAAATATAACCACTTTGCAGAGCAATATTCTGGCAAATATCTAGATTTGCAATAATCGAAGACTCTTCCTCTTCTGAGTACCTGCATTTCGTTGCTGTGCAATTGTTACAAAATGTTAAGCCCTATTAACTGCCTAAAACATTTCTATCGTCCGTATAGTAGAGACCATTTTTGGCATAGAATATCGTTGTGAATACATAGCTCTAAATTGTTGCTTAAACATCGTAGGCAGTTTCGTAGCGAATTTCTCGGATACTCTTAATATTAACTTTTTAAATAATACCTTGTATAGAGATATAAGTTATTATTTAAACTAGATAAACTTAAATTAACAGTTTTAAATATAATTGGTATAAGATTATGGATGGTGAATGAAAAATGTATGATAGAGTGTGATTTCTTTTTATTCTTCGCTGATATCCTTCCGCGAGGATCATTATTAAGGCTTCCTTACTTTGTAGAATGAGTTCTATGTATCACCAGCTCTACGCCTTTGATCCTAAGAAAAAATTGCAGATAAGAAAGAAGAGGAGTGAATTTGTAATTTATTTTTTTATTACATGCCTCATTTCTTTACAACGAAAAACATCGATTTTTCGTAGTTGAACCATGAAATTTAATAGTTTTTTAATCGATGGGATCTTGATTATACCGATCAATGTCTAGTCCTTATTCGTCTATAATCCACCCCCAATCGATCCCTCAATCATCATTGATCCACATCAAAATGTCACCGACTCCAAGATGATCGATTCCGACCTCGTAGGGATCGCTTGATCTGCATACAAGGGGCGTTCAGAAAGTTCCCGGAAAGGTGTACCAGAATAATGTTATACCCTATGACAATGACCACCTAATCACCTTCGAGGTAGGACTCATGTGCACCCTTGCACTTACCTCCATCTTTCCTGCCAGTGTTGACAAAAGCATAGAAGGCTTCTTTTGGTACCTGTCGAACCTGAGCCGTCGCATTAGATTTCATGTTCTCCTCGCTTGCAATACTTCTCCCTTTGAGGCCCGTTTTCAGACTAGGGAATAGCCAATAGTCTCTGGAAACAAGATCCTGGGAGAACGGTGGTTGAGGGATGAAAAGAATATTCTTGGGGAGGAATTTTTGCACAACAAGCGATGAGTGGCTTTGCACGTTATGGTGTTGCAGACACTACTTTCCTTGCCACTTGGCCCGTCGCGTCCTTTGATCCGCATCCCGCAAACTCTATAAAACCTTTTTTAAATTTACGGACACATCAACATCTAGGTCATTAGCGGTCACTATTATATTTAATAATATGGTAACTGTCAATATGACATGATATGTCGATGATACGAGGTGAAAGGACGAACACAAATACAACCATATCCGAGGCAGGACTCGAACCCGCGATCCTTCGGCCCAAGAACGCTACGGCACTACTGTCTTAATGATCTGGGTCATCCAGACTGGCTCTGCAAACTTTGTACGTGGATATTTTTCAGAAACAGACTGCCCAGTTGACGATGTAGCAGGCCCGATAGCACCTGCGAAGCCTATTTTTCCCAGGATTCACACGAACATTATGTTTGCATGCTGTTCGAATTGCGATATTACGCTTGTGGACCACCACACATCTATATGTGATGTGAATCAGTGACACCACTGCCCACTGAATCATCTAGAGACCAATTTTGCGCGCGTGCGAACATGCCTAGCTCCCTACCCAACAATATGAAGCGTCCCGTAGTAAAAATAAGAACCCTATCGCAACTAGTCACATAAAACGCATAAGTCTCATAATCCGCATAACTCGCATATTCCGCATAAGTTACATAAAACACCTTTAGTTCGGCGCCGGCAATGCAATTCCGGGAACTTTTTGAACGCCCTTCGTATTGCTACAGTCACTCCAATGACGAATAGAGGGCTTCGGTGGGGAGCACCCGCGGGTGGCGTCCCACTTAAAGCGGCTTTGTTGTTATCCTCTTGATCCAGGCGACGTAATCGAACACACGCACGTACTCCGCGTCTCCTGGAATAGATGTACACGGCGCTCCCCTGGAGCTCACACCCACGACAATGCCGTTGTACACCATAGGGCCTCCGGAGTCGCCCTGCAAGAAGCGAAGCACATGTTGAAATCCATAAGTGTAATTTTAGGAAGGTTTCCTACCAATGGTATAGTTAGCAAAAGTTACTCCGTATTTCAGATCTCGAATAAAATATTTTTCATAATTCTGTTCTATTATATTAACTTAACGTAACAAAGCAGAAGTCTTTCTTAACGGCCGGCGTTCATGAACAATGCTATTGCCCACTGTCCGTTACAAGCAAAAGTTGTAGATATACCTGGCAGATGAGTACTACTCAAAGGAAAGGTATGTCGTACTTAAATTAATGTTTTTTGTAATAAGATAATATCATGAAACATATTGATCAAAACACATTCGGTATCACAAATAAGGGACGTAGTTATAAACTATTTCTAACGCCTTGATTTATAAACGTCAATCGCATCGTTTATTTGCTCTACATCTCTATAGCGCTTTATAGGCGCCTCTGCTGGCCAGTGGTTAGCTTACTGACTTTTCACCCACCCGATGCCGATTTGATTCCTCTGAAGTGCGCGTATTTTATGGAGGGTGAAAAAATCCCACAAAAACCATGTCGAACTGGCAGCTTATAAAAAAACCTGGCAGGCATATTAAATTCCTCTCCCGATCACTCTAAACACATTCAGTCACTCTACCTTTGTTTCCCGTTCTCCAATCCTGAGAATTTGAATATAGCTAACTGAGATCGAACTCTGACAGAAAAGTTAAATCACACCCAGGTCCCCTGGCAGACCCACGGGGGTTTTCTTGAAATTCTTGAGTATGTTAAGAAAGGTTATATCTACGCACATAATAGAATGTATATCTAGATAATTTATTATTATTGTTATCACTAAAATATATTATCACAATTTTAAAAATTGACTATATCGATTTCCAAGTAATGGAGAGAAAATCAATCCCAAAATTAGTTAATTTACAACAATATTACAAAATATCATATATACTTACAGGACAAGATCTCCCTTCTTTAACATAAACGTGAATGCAATGCTTCAAAGGCAAAGTGTGAACACATTTACCTTTCACTACCATTTTCCCCTTTTGCAAGATTCCACTTTTATCAGAACTTGTATCTCCCTGGAAATATAATTCCGTCATCAGGTTATGTTCTATATGTACGAGGCAGTGCGATACTTCTAACATTCTCTTAACAAAAAAACAAACTCCCTTACATCACCCCCAAATCCAACTACTTCCACCATAGAGTTTTCTTTAGGGTTTTCTATCATTTTTGACGGTAGACTGGCAAAAGCAATATTCCGTTTCTTAATCACGGATTCTTTTGTCTGTAATAATAAAAGGAAATTTTACATTTTAGAGAAAAGCGTTTGATATGTTTTAGCTATATTTGAATATAATTAATGCACCGGTGTTTTGAGAGCAAACTATTTTTTTAAAGTCTGGATATAAAATTTATGTTTGAACTTTGTGATTTAATTCATTAATTTAAGTCACGATAAGTTGGAAGTCAGTATTTCTTTCAAATTAGGAGATAATCTCTCAGGATGTCTGAAATAACTACTTCAAAAAGCATTATGATTTGTGCCAATGTGCACTTCCAAATCTTCGAAAAGCAGAAAAGCAATTGAAAACGTTAATGTTAGTATCTTTAACACCGTGCAGACTTAAAAAAATGTGCAAGAGATTGCGTCACTGTTCCTTACCTTTATCAAAGCAATATCGTTATAATATTTTTCGTCTTCTACCTTTCGCCGATAGCTTGGGTGAGTAAACCATTTCTCTCCCATTATCGAATCTCCCACTGCCATTGATTTTGCCCCTACCTTTACTTCAATTTCATGCGTTGCGGGATTCGTACTAGAATCATAAACTCACAACTTTTACAATGTTCTTTGAGAATAAGGTTTGAATAATATACTCATTGAAGACATTTTCATGCATACACAATACAGAGAAGCTCCTCACAGCAGGTATTCTCTGATAAAACGAAACATAATACACCACATCACAATTGATGAGTTGAAGAGTACATTATGTGGTTGAATACTATTTAAATGAAACCAAAAACATCTAAGTGAAAATATAATCCTAAGAATCAGATCTAGTGACAGTGAGTGCCCCCAGAATATTTTGCACAAAATACGGGATTGGTGTTGTAATTTTATTACTATTATTATTATTATTATTATTATTATTATTCGCAGTTTTATAATGGTTAGTGTAGCAACTACTCACAGAAGAGTAGAGTCATTGAAGAGTTGTTTAAGTGGAGGTAGTTCCTAACAATATAACCTGTATTCAAGATAAGATCAAGAAGCTTTCTGCCTGTTGTATAAAATATATTTCTTGCATTCAAATTAAGCCAATCAAGTGATCGAAGCCTCATTCTTGGAATTACCCATGTAGCTGAGATTATTATTGGCACATTTGTCACTATGCTGAGGTTTTACTGAGCTGCAATTTCATGGGTGAGGTCGATATATTTCTGGATCTTGATAGTTTGTCGATATGCTGTGGGTGTTGGCCATTCTTATAAGTATTTAATCTTTGTTTCCAAGTTCCTTAATAGTGTATCATTAATATTGTTCACATGATATAAATGTCAAAATGATTGTTTTATAGTTGTTCTAAATGGGCGTGATATGTCATTATAACCCACCAGTTAATACTTACCCTGCTATGCAGTGACCGGCAGTTAGTATCCAGTGATCTTTAACGATGGATCCTGAGCACGGGTAAACAATGTTCGAGTTCTTCGGCCTAATGTTAATTCCCACCTGTTAAAACAATATATTGCAATTATTTTTTGCTATTTTTTATTAGTGCAATAAGTGCTATTTTATCCCTAACAGGCATCACAAAATAATATACTTTTCCGAACTACTGTACTGTTATAATACCGATATGGATGCAACCAAGTTATTCTGTGTCTGTTAAAGTTTTAATAGACCGTCGACCATTCAGAGAAATGTAAACAAATGCGTTGCAAATACATGATGACTTGTGAGGCCATTTATTAAAAAGTTTTTTTTATATATATTTTTTATAAGAATGTGGTATTACCTGAATTTTGCGACATAACCGCTAATTATAATACGAGATTCATTTGTTTTCAAACCTGGGCTATCTCCTCACTTCACACATATCAATTTTGTCTGTCATTTGCTGTTTATAGGCGAATTAGAGTTAATAAACTATAACGTTAGTGAACACTCAACGGCTGAGTTAATATTAGATCCGTTAACCATTGTAGAATCACGACCATTGATGAATAAAGAAATACAATTGGTTCACGGGATTGGTCAATGTGGTTAGAAAAACATTTCTTCATCAGGGCTAAAGTATAAACAATGAACAGTGCATGAGAACAACATACATTACAATAAATTGATTGTTAAATAATTAACACAAATAAAACTAAAAATTATAAACTAGGATAAATAAACACCAAAATATAGGACGTACCCAACTTAGTAATAATCATTCAGATAACGTCTCATTTCAAGCCACCATACCCAAACTCCACATGGAGTTGCTGGAGCACGTTGGCGTAACTGTTTTTCTAGTCATATTGACTAATCCCGTGAATCAATTTTATTTCTTTAGATCTATTATCCATGCAGCAAATCTGACTGACTGGAAGGTCCTAAAATTCGAGTTCCGACGAGGGGGGAGGGTATTTCCAGCACTAGCTACATATAGCGTAGTTCGAATCCTACCGCATTCTAGAGGAAATTTCTGTCGCGCAATGCTCTGATCGGTGGTTTTTTCGATCAATACCAGGAGAATGCCGGAGTAGTATCCTATCAGATTGTGCGCAATCTTTCCTTCCTCTTCCATGTCGTATCCTGACTTCTTGCACACCTACATCTACTTGCACTACGCTACCACACACACGTCGAGGGGACCAGTCGGCAGTTCAGAGCTTGTCCCGGCAGGGATGGTGCTCCGCTGGGGAAGATACCTAGAGGAAAGGCCCGGAAGACAACGAGTAGGTTGGCGTCGTAACTCACAATCCAGCGTGGAGGAACACCACCACTTTCCGGGGTGAAGTAGTCACTGCACTACACACTGCACTACACACGGGACTAATGTTTCTAGCAATTTACGGGTACAACCTGCATACAACCTGTAAATGTATGGGCAGTTTACATTTACGATCTATCAATGAGTAAAGAAAACAATTAGTGAACACGGGAACAACCTGCAACAACCCCAACAATGAGCGTCCACCCATAAACAAACCTTTGTTATCTCATTAAACCTACAGGTTTTCTTAAGTACCTTTCAATTATACTTTCTTCCAGTGTTCCACAAATAATACAAATAATGTTCACCAAATAATATAATGTAATCATCAATAAATTATTAAGAGCAGTTAGTAAAATTTTGTCGATTCAACCAATGGCTTTGTTCTCAATTTAATGACAAGAGTGAATTAATATGTTAATTAAATGTAGAATTTATGATTATAAATCTATAATACTTTTATTATTTAAAAGTGTACTTGTAGCATCTAAAAACTTCACTGATGATTTCCATAGTCGTTTTCTTACGAGATTCCGTAGTATTTTTGTGTTTTCTTGCAAAATAAAGGAAAATGCAATTAGTTTTTCTTTGTATGAGAATAAGGCAGCATCTCATAGATGTGTGAACAAGAAAAGTATGAACAAGAAAATGTAATTTTATGTAAATTTGGAAGTTGTCCGAAAGCAAGTAATTTATTTGACATTTCATAACTGTCGTAGCGTATTTGTAACCTTTGAATAATGCGCGCTTGATATTAAATCGATGGACTAATCAAGATCCTCAACTAATAGCAAATCAAGAAAAAACAGTTCAATTTCATTGTTATTGGTGAAGTGTTGAAAATACTCTTGTGAAGTGTTTGGGTTTCTTGCTCATAATTCTGTGTATGTTATATCAGTAAAGTGTTTGTAGTTGTTGAATTATTGTAATTAAAGTTGGATCAACTCGAGAACTGAGAAAATAAACATTTTTTCGGGTCAAGCTAGGAGAAGGACCAAACAATTCTTCACCCCATGTGGAGCAGGAGGTTTAGGCTCTTAACGGGATATATTTAGGCTATAATGAATAAATAAATAATTAAATAAAAACTACGCGTGAAGTGCTTGTGCTATCTCCTCACCACGTAGTCGAACTCGTTGGCGGGGGCGCCGTCCTTGCCGTTCATGACGGCGGCGGCGGGCGAGGGCATGGCCCAGGCCAGGAGCAAGTACAGTGGCGCCCGCGCCGGGAACTGCATGGCGGAGGCGGAGGCGGCGAAGTGGCGCGGGCGGCGGCAGCAGCGACCTTATGTGGGGCGAGCAGACGATGGTGGGGAAAGGAGGAAAAACGGGGGCCGACGCGGGGGCGGGGCAGTTATGAAACAGGAGGCACGGGAGAGGGGAGGGAGAGGCGGTCGTAGTGGGTTTAGCCTACGGTGGCGACGGTGGTAATACAATGGTTTTTGCACTGAAGCCCGGAAATGTTGGTGGCGAACATCTGAAGTGAAAACGATGGCAAGATCTGTAGGGGTGAATATCTCTAGGCTCTATGATAGAGTATGTGGCGAATCAAAAAAATAATGATAGAGCACGCGGTCGGGCATGGTAGCGAGACGGATCGGAACCGGATGGAATGGGAGGAAACGAGAAAGATATGACAGGAAACGGAAGAGGAGGGGCGTGGTTTGGGAGGGGAACGGGGAGGGGACGGGAGGGGACGGGAGGGGAACGGGAGGGGACGGGAGGGGAGGGAAGGGGACGGGACGGGGACGGGAGGGGACGGAGGGGACGGGGGAGGGGACGGAAGGGGACGGGAGGGGACGGGAGTTGGAGGGAGGGGGACCGGAGGGCGAGGGGAACGGGTCGGGGACGGAGGGGACGGGAGGGGAAACGGGAGGGTGAGGGGGAGCGACGGGAGGTGCGTAACGGCGAGGGGCGGGGAGGACTGGAGGGGACGAGGAGAGGACGGGAGGGGCGGGAGGGGCGCATGGGAGGGAGAGCGAGGAGGGGAACGGGAGTGGGCGGGGGGGGGGGAAAGGGGGCGGGGGGGAGGGGGGAGGGAGGCGGGAGGGTGTGCGGGAGGGGACGGAGGGCGAGAGAGATGATCGGGAGGAGGGGTATCGGGAGAAGGATGGGATGGACATGGCTGAAAGAAAAGGGGCCGGGAAGTTCGTGAATACGTCTGGAAGTGGGGATAAAGTGGGAATAGTTGCGAGCATGAATGTGGACCAAAATAGTCGAACAATTTCCACAAAATGTTGTCGTTGTTTTAAATTTATATCACTCGAACACATGTAAAGAACACATCAAGGAATTTGAAAGAGGTGAACGAATTTACAACTGCCATTACATTGCGCATGTTAGAATTCTCGTACTTATTTTTTAGAAATTATCCCAATGAAGCACACATGTGTATGCAGACACTTATGAAACTAACCACAATAATCATAATAATAGTAATAATATCAAATACGCGGTATCAATTGTAGTAATTATGTACTTAAGGAACATGTTTTGAAATGGATGAGATAATTTGAACAGGGTCACGGTAATCGAACTATTTTGAATTTCAAATAATACGTTGGAGACGCTTTCAATAAATGTATCTGAAATATCATATTCGGTATTTTCCTTTTTAGATAATGATTGCTAATTTCATACTTGTGTGAGATACACTTCGATTCTTTATTGCATTTTGGCCGATATAACTTGTCATAAATATCGAGAATGACAGGATCAGGTATTTTAACACATTTATTTTGTTCGTACTGCGACAACTCTTAAATAAAACTGCGATTGTTCTTATCACAGGTTACAAATATAAAAGCCTCAAAATCAATACAATCAAAACATGAGTTAAAAAGAGTAATCTCATAAATCAATATTTGCAAGTGAACTTTATAATGTATATGACAAATTTTATTAAAATTATAATGAATAAAAGTTAGTTTTTGCCTGCGTCGGTACAAAATATTCCCATATTTAAAATAATATTTTTAATAGACAGAATCGGCCCTTTAAGGATTCCGTGACGTTCTAGAAGTTAATATTTTAGCACTATGCAAAATATACTCAATTGTTCTGATAAGTCAGTGAATGCAGCAAGAAATAAAAACACTTCGTTCCTAAATTATCAATAAATGATTTGTATGAAACTGACATAGAATCAAATAAAATGAAATTAAGTAAGGTTGCCTAAAAAGCGGCGTATGAGATGCGGTAAGGGTATTTTTATTTGGCTCGTAAAATTACACCACTCGGCCTAACGTCTTCATTTCGCAACCGTTCGTACTTGTAAAATATGTTACTTTTGCCTCTCGTAACATAAATAACTATTCTTATTTAAAATTTTAGTTAAATTTAATGGAATGGTAGAAAACTATAGAGACATTTTGTAAGTATTAATTAAACCGTTGTAAGTATTAATTAAACCGTATGATAGAAATAGTATAATCATAATAAAAGTCAAAACATGGCATGCTTGATAAGATACAGTTTGAAGGACTTGATTTCACAAATGCAATTATGTGTAGAAAATTTACAGAATATAAATATTAACGACGTTTGAATCGTATTAATTTGCGGAAAACGTCATTTATAGTCCTTTTTATGAGAAGGAATATGTAATAATTTTTCATAATGTGTGCATGCGGTGAGATATGTATATTCTGCCAAGCTTTTTAGATTATATTAGGCAGTTCATTTCTTCGAGATCAACACTTAGGTTCATTACAAGAGAACAACTTTACAATTAAGGAATATTTTACAATAAATATGTTCTATTTGAGTGAATCACATGAAAACCCTCTCGACGATGTAGTATATGACAAAAGAAAACATATCTCAGTTAAGTTATTGCCTTGTTGGGTGAAATGTTTTATATTAAATTCAAGTGGCAAAAATGTGCCTTTGAGAAATCTGGGTTTAATTATTTTTGTTCGGTGTGGTTCAACATAAGAGTTTAATTATATACCCGCTGTTTCGTTATCAAAAAATAATTCTATGTTTATATTGTACACTTCCAGGTAGAGATTATGATCGAAATTCCGGAAATGATTTTAATACAAAGTGGATTTTTTTGTTAAAAAGTACCAAAATACACCGAATACTTTTACTTGCTATGGTTTTTACTATATTGATATTAGATTTAGCAGCACCACCCCGTGTAAATGAGGTACACAATATAGATGATCTTTTGATATATTTGTAAAAAAGGAGAGCTGTTTTCACTTGTAGTACTCCTGTCCTTTCTTCTGGGCCTCCCTATTCTCCTCTGAGATATTGTTTGACAACGGTTACACTTCAGAAAAGTTCTTTTAATCTTTAGGGTGTTTGGATTTTTTGGTAACTTACAATTTTAGTTAGTGTCGATGAAATCACGTAAATACGTGAAGAGGGCTTTTGAATGGACCCGCGGGATTATTGCAACTTTGACATTCCATGAGGAAAGCTTAGTTACTTTTTTCTATTTTATAGAAAATCTATGGAATATGATACATCATTCTAGATTATTTCTACTTCTTCATAAATCTCGACTTTATTTAAAAAAAGTATGATATCCTCGACTAATAAATGTATGATTGAGTAGGATAACCATGGGAAATCACATATTATTCAGATGCCAGAAAAGATGTGGTACTTTTTCAATTCTGAAAGACACACAGATGTTTCCAAATTTATACAAGATATTTGGGAGGGATTTCCTCGTTTAAGAATATAAAATAAAGTCTCGTGCGATAATTTTATACTTAAAAAGAGCATATTTTAATTTAATTCTGTTGTTACAAAAATAATGAACAACTGTTTTGTAGATAGTCGAATAGGTCAAATGCTTACAACAGCACTGGCCTAGAAATGCCAGTATCGCATTGTTGCTGCCATCACTCTGGTAGCAGACGAAAAGACAAAGAAAGGGTGGCGATGGAGGTAAATGGTGCCTCGTTCACTCCTGTCGGATCTTCTGGTTGATCCAGTCGAGGAAACTGGACACCCTGGTGTACTGCGCGTCCCCGCGTTTTGTTGTGCATGGATTGCCGGTGGAGCTCACGCCCACCACGCGGCCGCGGTACACCATAGGTCCGCCGGAATCGCCCTAGAAGAAACGAAGGCATTGAAGAACCTACGCACTCTTCTCTCTCCCTCTTTCTTCCTCTCTCGTTCCCTGCCCCTCACTATACGTTATCTCCCCCCTCTCTTTTCCTGCCCCTCTCTTTCCCTGCCCCTTTCATTCCTTGCACCTCTCTTTCCCTGCATCGCAGTTTCCCATGCCTCCTTTCCGGTACAGATCTCCTTACCTGCCAATCTTGTCTTCCCTCCCCATCGAACTTTTACTACCTCTTCCTTTCCTTCACTGCCCCTTTCTTCTTCTAAGCTGCTTTTTGACTTGCCATATCACATTCTCTATCCTTACTCTTCTATTTTCCCCTCCCCTATCCCCTCTTGTTCTAACTTCCCCTGTCTCTCTCTTTCCTGAACCCTCTCTTTTTCTGACCTCCTATTTCCTTACCCCTCTCTTTTCATGCCTGTCTCCCGGCCCCTCTCTCTCTCTCTCTCTCTCTCTCTGCCCCTCTCTTTCCCTACCCCTTCTTTCCTTGCCCCTCTATTTCCTTGCATCTCTCTTTCCCTTCCCCTGTTCCCTTTCCGGTACACGTCTCCTTATCTGACAATCTTTTCTTCCCTCCCCATCGAACTTTACTACCTCTCCCTTTTCTTCACTGCCCCTTTCTTCTTCCAAGCCTCTTTGTCTTGCCCTATCACTTTTTCTATAATAACTCTTCTACTTTCCCCTCCCCATCCCCTCTAGTCCTCCTAAATTCCCCTCTCGCTTTTTCTACCCCCATTCTCTCTTCATTTTATTGCTCCATCCCATGCCCTCCTAATTCGTCTGTCATTTTTCCTCCCTGTCTTTTTTTAATGTACCTACTGTTGCCACTTTCCATGTCTCTCTTCCTCTTTCTCCCTCATACACACTCCTGGCACTGCAAGATGAGTCCATAGCTCTCCAGTTCAGGAATTTTGCATGACGTACGCATACTTAAAACACGGAAGAAATCTTTCGAGATTATTGGCTGGGCCGAGGGAGTTCAGCCCATCGGCTTCCCTGCTGAATCAAAAGCACAATTTACACGAGAGTTAGCTTGCCAATGCCCACTGCAGGCAGTGCAAAAGCAGTAGGGCAGGGAGCTATCCGTACCCACTTGTGGATGTTTTTCGAGACAAAAGAAGAGGCATCCTAGGCCGAGCACAACCACCTATTGCCTCGACAGTAGACTGTCACCTCCCATTAAGTCTCTTAACTGTATCTCTTCAATCCGTATAAAAAAACAACTCCCTGCTCGTTTACTCCTAACATATTTGGATACAATATGGGGAACGTATTCGTTACGCAATACATACAACATTGGAGAGCGTGTTTTTCAATTTGATAATCTTGCAATTCATATTCGTTTCTTTCTCTTTAAGAGTTCGCATGTGAGAAATGTCGTATGTTCGTGCTCGTAGTTCGCATGTGAGAGATGTCCTTTCGCTAAAACCTTTGAAATCGTAGTCGCCAAGTGTTTGTGCAACTGTGTCTCGTTTGCGCGCGTGGTGCTATTTTGTTTTCATTTGCGAACAGCTGCCTGTCGCCATGAAGAACTAGACTGTTCTCGCGCGCCAAGAAATAATGGAGCAGAGTCCCCTGCCTCTAGAATTATAAGGAATACCAAGATACAAATTGTCCCTTGCATTTCCAATGCAGAGGGGTCATTCGGAGTTCACAGCTTACATTTTGATTTTATTGTTGTTTTGACAATTATTATAAATTCTTAAATGTATATTATTATTAATATGAATATTTATTATTTAAGAAAAAATATTATTCAATTTTTGGCTTTGCAAACGAAAAAAAACAAAACAATTTTCTCTCATGACTATCAGTATCAACTGTCAAAAACTATTACATGTTTATATCAGATAAACAGACGACGGTCACTAAATTATTGAATTGAATTGAATTTGCCTTATTTTACGTCACGAGACTATAATGTATTAAACTATATTATACTATAATTATAATGCATATAATACTATAATTATAATGTATTAAACTATATTACACTAAGATTTTCAACATTTCAAATATTCTCAAAATGTCCACTAAGGTTCTCTTCTTCAGTAGAAAAGCCTCAAATATTTTCCCGGTCACATTGTGTTATTTTCTTATTAGACGGATGCAGCTCGTGCATAATGATAGTCATTATGAAACAGCCTCATTATAGTACAGGTGTGGGAGAAATCGAAGAGACGTTGACCCTTGAGAAGTAATTTATCATTGGTAATCGTTCTATTAAATGTTTCTCTGTGTCTGTGTGCCGAGACAATAACTGGGTAGATAAATCGCAGATGTTCTCCCCATAAAAACTGTGACGGTAAAATAGACATGCTTTTCTCAGTTTCAAAAACCTAGACGAAAATCAAAATACGGAATATCCTATGGGTATGTCAGTTGTTAGGCTCATTATAAATAAGAATAGGTACTGCGCTTCATGGTATTTCTTTTACAAATTGAAAACTAACGTAACTCGTGAACTGGTCGTTTGAAGTCGATATGGATGCTTTAACATGAGTCAATGGTACATCTGGGTAGCATTCAGCTAGGTGATATTGGCTAAATACTGCTAGCCTGCTTCCAACCTTTTATAGTAAAAGTTACCATTAGTCGCAGAAATATCGTACTATACGCAAATCAATGTAATTGGTAATAATAAACTTGTATGAAGTTTACGATAATCGCTCGTTCCTCGATCGTATTGTAACATCACGTCACACTCGGATATTAAAACTAATCAATACATCACCGTCTACACGCAGACAAAGACCCTGTAATAACACAATTTATCACAAACACTTATAATAATTTTTATCATATTTTGAACAATAGAAAATCAAAAAGAATATAAATGATTTCTAGTTTCCTAAATAATTGGTGAACGTCGGGGACAGTCCCCTTTGGTAATGCTAGCGATAATATCCGCATAAAATGCGGTGAAAAATACGTCCGAAACTGATAAAAATGTTATTAACTTTACAGTGAACATTATTAACAACTAACAAACTATTCATGTTTTGTCTTAATTCCTCAGCTCAACGTCATTCCAAATATGAAATGCGTTTTCCATTACAAATCTGTGTAAATAATTTATCACGGTCTTCAAGAAATCAAAAAAATCTATTCTCCTCCTTTAATGTAGAAGTTTGATCATTTCAATCTATTTGTGATCTAAAACATTTTTTTCAAAATCATCTGTTGGAGGTGTCGTTTCCAATTTTAAATAATAACACTGTCAGAAAGTATTTGATAGTATTGCTCTCACACTCATAATATTATTATTATTATTATTATTATTATTATTATTATAGTTTTACTATTAATAGTACATCTCATTGCGTCTATTATGAATCTTGAGTACGTGATGTTTAAAACAAAATAGCATAAAGTCGTTTTTTAAATATGAAAATATACTTATTTCGTATGACAATAACGCAATAAGTATAGAAACAACTTATATAAAATTAACGTTTAATAAGAAAAAATCACATATTTCAAATACATATAACTTAAAGGTACTTACAGGACATGATCTTCCGGTGGCATCTACAACTTTGATGCAGTACGATGAAGGTAAGGTGTTTCGGCAGGTACCTTGCACTTTCATTTCTGCTTTCTTCAAGATACCTTTTCGTTTGGTTGCTAAACTGCCTTGTCCCTAGAAAAGCGGTTGTGTCGTCATAGATCGTTCTACATAATTCGGAAGTTCATTCATCTTATCCTCGTAGTTGGAATGGAACTCTTTAAAAACTATATTTCTTACTTCTGTTCCGAAGCCAACGATTTCGACTGTAGAGCTTCGACCAGGATCGTCTCTCCCCGAAGACGGTAACGTGGCGATTGCTGTGTTGCGGACTTGTAACACTGAGTCATGAAGCTGCAATTAACAAAGGGGAGATGTTAACAGGCGTATGTTATCTACGAATATCATAATTAGTCAAAGGTGACAATTTGAGCATTATGAGGGAAAAATAAAGCATGCAATAGCTAAAATTTTGAATTGAACAATAAAAAATTGTAATGAAAGTTTATAAAATTATACTCGTACATCAACCACAACTTTGCACCGTTGCAGATCCATATGATAATATAGACCAATATTCATGTAGAATTTGGAATTTTTCCTAAAAATATCTAATTAATTAAAACACCAAAAAATAACCGCAATTTTTTTTATTCTAGGTGACTACAAATATATTAATTTTAGCATCTGTGAAGAACATCAATGATTTTTGACGTGGATTTTTCCTTATCATCAACAATCTTCATCATGGATTCTATTTTACCTTTATCAGGGCAATATCGTAATACACGCGCGTTGTGGTATCCTTAAGGCTCCGATAGCGTTCGTGGGTGAACCACTTCTCTGCGCGTACAGTCTGAGCGTTTGCCAGAGATTTTGCCCCCGCTTCCACTTCCACCACGTGCGTTGAGGGACTTGAACTAAAAAGCAAAATAATTAATATTTGTTGTGTATATTCCCTGATTAAGAAACTAGCGGTCTACACTTTTGACATATACGTACAATACAATAAACGAATGACATAAGGGTCAAATCTAAATGTATTTAAGCACAAATTTTGATTCATACGCACATTTTATGTACACTCCATTTCACATGTACGTCATGTGAAACTGGCACTTAATTATTACATTCCTAAATGATAGATTTGTGATCCTAAAAACAATCTTTGAAAAAGTGAAAGAATATTGTAGTATAATTGCAGTAATTAATATGAATTAAGTTTATTTCTTATAGCTTTTAATTCAAAATGCTTCTGATTTTCTGCCGATTTCTCAATTGGAGACCACTCTCTCTGTTAAATGAGTATTATACCACATAAAAAATGTTATTCGTAATAAAATATAAATGCAGTATATATTGTACTAAATGATATATACATATAAGTTTATACTTTTCATTTGATTTCTTACGCAAAATACAAGTATATGTGATATATCAGCCAAAAACATACTTTCGAAACTTACTTTTCCACACAGTGTCCTGCAGTTAATACCCAATGAGCATTAATTATGGACCCGGAGCAAACGGAGTAAGTTCTAGAGTTCTTCGGCGTATTGTAAACTCCCACCTGTTAAAAAAACTGAATGGAAATCTTATATTTTGTGGTTTCTGAATATAAGTGTAAAGAAAAATCAGAGAGAAATGATAATTTTAATGTATGCGTGAAATTGGTTATTTTTTCAATTGTTTCTTTACTCATTTTTATTTCTGGCCTCCCATTTTATAGTGCGTTAAAAAATCGGAAAATTGGATTTCCATTTTTTCAATTACTTAGACGCACTTTTTGGGAAACTTTGAATTATTAGAAAACGTCTTGAAGCATTAAATGGATGGCTATCAAAGGTTATCTAAGCTGAACCTCATTTGAATAAACACAAAAATGTTTGTCGTGGTCACAAAACTAGAAACGACTGGCGTTTTACATGATTATTTTCTTATAATTTTCAATGTCATCACCACATATTGAAAAAAGTTTTCCGAGACGAATGGGACTTAACGTTCTTTTTAATGAATATTAATCTTCGAAAGTGATCGAAGGGTTGTGATAACCAGAGATAACACACCCACAACACACCCAGTTGTCGAATCAAACATAATTCCATATTTGATCTCTATGAAAATTCAGTTTTTATTACATAGAAGCGACAATAAAGGATACCATAAGTTAGAAAGTTTTAATTATTCGATTAAACATTTAGAACATTTACTCAAGTAAATGTAGGGATCTGTTTCAAACTCAGCCTTGCCCTGTTTAAAAAAATATTACATTCTATTAGAAGAGACACGTGAGCAATTGGGGTTTAATACATCCATTAGCATCGCAAGTGTAATTCTTTCTTTAATTCTCCATCTCCATTACTGACTACCAGTTTACTACACTATTAGTCAGTATGACACCCAGGTGGCGGAATTCAGCAGACAGTTATTGTCACTCACTCAGCTATGGACGATTAGAGCTTGGTACTCGCACACGACCGAGCCGGGGGGATTTTCTGGGGGAATGAGTTTCCGCGGTAATCTTTGGGAATTTTTGACACTCCTACTTCTCATTCTTGTGCTGTGTACACTTTCATCTTCTCTCATCTTTAACCTTTGTCATTCATCACGATCCTCATAAATCCTCCTCGAGATGCTGGAATGTGCAACATGAATGTCGTGTTATTAACGGAGGTCACGTGGCTTCCACATGAGATCTTCACCTCCCACACAACAAGTAGTTGTCCGCGGCGCTCACCACGTAGTCGTACTGGTTGGCAGCGACGTCCTCCCCGCCCAGCACGTTCAGCCCTTCCTCCTTGCGCGCGGCGGCGGCCGGCGGCGCGGCCCGGGCCAGGAGCAAGCACAGCGGCGCCCACGTCAGGATCAACATGGCGGAGGAGGTGGAGTGACGCGGGCGGAGGCGGGAGCGGCCTTTTGTACAGCGGAGGAGGGAGGATGGAGGGGGGCGGAGAAAGCGATAGTAGGGATGGAAGACCGTTGGAGGTGGGAGGCTGGAAGAGATTTTTTTGAAAAGGGTGGGAGAGAATGGTGACAGAAGGAAATGATAGTACAGACGTGTCCAAATTACTAGATTAAAGCATGTCTTTCCTACGTTCCATGATATATCTGGAGAGAAACGCTGTTAATTGTTATGTCTATGAAAGGTCCTGGCATATTGCACATTGTCGAAGGGACAATGAGGCAATACCAATACCAGTTCTTGAAAAGCAACTTTTCCCCTAAATTAGATTGATTTCCTAATGAAGATGGCAATTGTATATATGATGAAGGACAGTGCCCTGAAGACAAATTTGGTAGAAATGCAAGTTAAAGTGTTACTATGGCCACTAAATATCTCTGACGTGAACCCCATAGAAAATAGATGAAGTATTACCAAAAGAAGAATAAGGAAATATGCGAGAAATAATGGAACTAGAGGAGATTTGGTACTGCGACGATAAAATTAAAACCTCAGGTGAAAAGTTGGTAAACATTATGCCCAACAAGATAATGTTGTTGATTAAGAACAATAGCACATACACTAATAGTAAGTATGAAATGTATGACTGTAACATGCACATATGAATATAAACTTGTAATAAAATGCATATCTTTTACGAAAAATGTCTTTAGTCTAATAATTTGAACACGCTTGTAGGTTTGGAAGGCAGATAGAGAGTGATAGAGTGCAGAGGGCGAGATCATAGTTTGAACGACGGTCTGATGATGAGGCGTTAGAGACGAGAAGCCTGTGGGGAGTTTGGCAGTCCTTTTCTATAAAATACAACAAGAAAAAAGCGGGCACTCCACACGTACAGTTCTAATTAATCAATTCTAAATATGGGCACGCCCTGCCTACCGATGCACTAACGAATTGTGTTCGGTGAGTCTTTGATGCAAGTACTGAAGAAGTATTAAATGAAGGATCGTGTGCCTGATTAGGGTCTCAAGAGTTATTTCATAATTGTATCTCAGATTCTCACTCTACCTTCAGAATCAATTTGTGACAGCGAAACGAATTAAAATACGAGCCATTCCAGATGAAATCACACAAGAATGGGCACGACTTTTTTTAAACGTACTTTTTGACCAACATTTTTTAAAATCTGAACACTAGGAAAAGACACACGTGTTTCTTTATTTACCTGAAAATTGGCGTGAAGTGTGTGAAGTTGTACCACCTCAAGAAATTAATGCTAAAATTACTGCTTCATTCAATGAAACCGACGGCCAGTAACAGGGACCAGTATCTGTTGCAGCGATGTACTACATAATGGTTCCTAATAAGAGAATATTTTTTAAAGTTACTATAAGTTCTCCCTTAGATTTTTTCTGGAGATGGTAACAATACTCCAGTGCGTTTATTAATATTTTTTCAAAAAAAAAATTAGCTCATCGAGTTCACAATATTATTCAATTTTCAAAAATTAATTTTAATAAATGTAAAGGAAATTTAATATTTTGCACAATCTTAAAAAATTAAACATGTTTTAAGTTTAGAATGGAATTTGAACGACATTTCTGTAATTAGCTCGCAAATATATGATATTTTTAAATTAGTGATGAGAGACATTTTTAGCATATTTCATTATGCAATATTTCCGAAAATAATAAAGTCAGGAAAAATAAAAATACAAATGTTAACTTATTTGATCTATATAATAAGTAGAAAGATAGAAAATAATTAAAAATGTGAAGTTCAAATTTTGTTTTTTTGTGCGATTTGAGGTGGGATGGCACGAATGTGTGATAATATGATCCATGTGAAAGAGCTGAGTGTAGGACAATGAAAAGAAAGGAAAAATCGGGCCCAGTATGCGTTAGAGAAGTGCCCGGGCACTCACGTAATATTAGGCGGACAAAACCAAAGGTCACTAGAATTATTTTCCACGACTGAATTAAACCTAGCTTCGTAGCTATTGTCAAAAATTCTCCACCATCCACGCTCAAATCCTATGACCTGTTCAGAGTCGCAGCAAAGATAGCAGTGATGCCGGCTCAACTGGCTGAGCTAAACTCGACCGGAGGCTAAACTCGACCGGACGTCGAAGGGTATGGTGACGGCAGCGGTGGAGCAGGGAGTTCGGTGGTGATGGCGCCGTAGCGAGCAAAGACACGATCGCTGGTAGGGTGAGAGAGGCAGCTTTAGCGATGGGGGAGGTGCTAGGAATTCAGTTACGGAGCAAGCGATGAAGCCGTGGCTGCGACTGCGGGGAAAGGGGACGGGGCGTGCAGCAGCACAGCTGCGCACGTGCTCTTGGCACCGCAGTCGATCTCACAGGCGAACACACCCGGCGGGTTGTTCGATCGCACGCGTGAGCGCAAGTGACGAGAATTCAATTGCCATCAGGCCTGCTCTTCTGCCTGACCGCGCAAAGTTCGTTACGCTCCTTTGCCTACAAGCTAAGAAAGAAAGTATTATAGGTTGCTTGAAACAAGTGATTATAATTTTGCTCAGAGATTTCTTTTAGTCTTGAGTGTCTCTTACATGAAAGTGATTCTACAACGTGGGGCAGTCGGTTTCATTTCACCTCCAAAGTGAGACGTAAAAAATAATTGTTCTCGCTTTGTCCACCATATCATGTGACTTACGGAAGATTACATTTTTCTTGCGATTCTAATACCTAAACAATGGTCATTGCATTGGTATGAGCTGTAGGTAATAATGATGTGTTATGAATATTAACGAGTTAGTGGTGGATTTAGAGACTGGAAAACTGCAGGATTCCGAAAATTCCTGCTTTGTACCTGCTTTGTCCATCATAAGTTTCACTTGTATCAATGAGATTTGAATTTTGTGGTTACAGGAAAAGTCTATTTTGAGTATATGAAATAACGAGTGACTTGAAGATTTTATGTTTTGAGAAATTTGAATAGTTATTAATGAAATCTTACATTATTGCGTGCTGTAAATGTAACTCAATTTTAAGAGATAGGAAATACCAATTTAATAATTACCGTTGTATGGGGAGATTTTTGTACCCGTTCTAACAAATTATTTTTTTAATCGTCCAACTTGATTACCATAGTACTAATTTACAACTACAATCATCTATTAGTTATCCTCGCACTTCCTGTTCGAATCTTTTATCTCCTGCTCGACCCAGTTGTTCTGTTCGCTCTGTCGGTACCGCTGGCCCTATCCGAACCTCTTGCTCGCTCTGTCCTCCCCGCTCGCTCTGCCCGCACCGCTCTGCCCTGTCCCGATCGACCTACGCCTAGCAACTATGTCGCTCCCGTCAATAATTTGTTGTGAACACATCATGAAAGCGTGTTTAATTTTCATAATGTGAAATGGATGGTACACTGAATTTTTGGATTCGTTAGTAACACGTCCAAATAGATTTCATGGATTTGTTCACAAGTGTGTGATTGTGCATGACTTGCTTTTATTATTAAAAATTGGAAACCAAACTTTAAAATGATTCATTTTCTTATTAGTTGAAATATTAAACCCTTTGGAAAATAACTCTCAACAACTAACAGATACGACCTTCTGGTTCATACAACCGATTTGTTTATTCCAGTCCAAAGAGATAGAGAGAAAATGATACAGAAACATTGCCTAATGTCTCTCGTTTTGCGACTGACTTAATAAACAAACCATTGAATTATGTACTATTCTCTCCTACTTGACGAGTTGTTGCCCTTTCTCTAAAGCACATGTGTCTGTGAACACCGGCTCCCTTTGTCTGGAACGAACACAACTGCACTGCGCGCAAGTGAGGCAGAGAGCTCTGACGCACGCGTACATTACACGATACCATCCGCACCACCTGGGTCAACGAATGTCCAGGTTCTACTCTGTCAACAAAAACAATTCCATAAAATTTTCCTCTCTGCATTACACCAATGACAGAAAAAATATATGGTCCTTTATTTACCTTCTGAAGGAATTATTAAAAAGGACGAAAATTCGCGTTGTGAGAGAGTAAATATAATAGGGTTTCAACCTTTCAGAGACTTCTTGGAATTTGAACGTTAACAGAGACGTGGAAGGTAAAAGGGATTCCAGTTTGCAGTACCTGTTTAAAGCTGTGTATTGAATCTTTTATTAAAATGCATGAATTAATTTACAAGACATATGAAAGATTGAATATTTTTCTTTTGTATTCGCAGTATTTTAAGAGACCTGCTGACGGGAAAATTATTCAAAAGAAAGATAAACGCTGGTAGTTTGGAAAGTATGTCGCGTCTCGTTTGTTTCATATAAAATTTGGACAACGGATGTTAGTAACTCGGGAACAATTCTTTTAATTTAATGTTTTGTTTAGAACAGGACTGATCACGTGGGCGTGCACGAGCTTATCTGCTGTTTGTCGAGTCATCCCAAGGGGAGGAGAGATGCTCGGGCTACACTAGTGACTTGGGCTATTAGCTAGTGAAAGGTGAGTGACATAAACTGCAACGCACTATTATCGGAAGTTGACTCGAATTCTTCTCTTTGATCAGCCCTGGTTTAAAGTACATTTAAACTATTTTAATTCCAGATACTATAATCCTGTTGCAAGTAGTAGTACATACCAAGCTTACATATTCTCGTTTAATTTTATATCTGCCTATGTGGTTTATTTTTCTACAAGTGTATTTCAATATCGGCTTTAAAATTTATATTTTACATTTTTCACGATACTCTACGACGTGAGAAAAACGTTCGAGAAATTAAGAATTTGAAATTGTTAAGGTGTATTAGGGGATTCTTTTCTTCTTCCATCTTGTTTTAGTGATTACGTTTGTCCTTCAGAGGTCAAACTGTTCAAACAGATAATATTCAGTCACTCTTCAAAAAAGTCAACAAAAAGTAAACTTAAATTAACGGCTAATTTTGCTCTTGACAGTTTGCCTCAAACCACTAGAGAACTTTATTTATGTGCGAATGGACCTTTCCACACTAAACAAGAAGTGTTTTTAGATTGTCAACGTGGATTTAGAAAATCAAAATCTTTTGAAACAGCTGCATTTTGTTTTCTTGAACATCTCACTTCAACCATGAATCAAAATGAATCACCTATGAAATATTTTTTTTCATTTTTTCAAAAGCTTTTGACGTTATTGACGATAACATATGATTTTTTAATTACCTCCGAATGGAATTCATGGCATTGCTCTAAACAGGTTATCCCTGTACCTTAAACATAAACAAATATCTTTGATACACATTAGGTACAAATATACATTAACAAATGTTTGTTTCATTACCTATTATATTCAAAAATATAGGTAACTAGGTGTAACGCAAGCCCACATTTTTTTATTAATTACATTCTGTTCTTATATTACTATAGAAAGTACTTAGTGAAGAGCCCATCAAAACGCCGTTTAAAAAAATCTTTTTAAATTTTGAACGTAGATTTTGTTGTTAGCTATTTAATGAAAAACAAATGTCCTCCAAAAGAGAACTACTAAATTATGTACATACTGCCGTCAATGTGAGATTCAGAAATTCTTAAATACCAAGAAGAAATGGGCAATCCTTCTAAATGTTTCGGCAACCTCTTGTAAATATTTTTGTATTTGAAATGTCTTATCACACTCGTTTCACTGCAACGTCATGCCTTTGCATGAATGTTGCAAACTTCTCTTAACACATCATTCCCGTTCCTGAAGTCTTTGCGTGTTTTTCAAGCACTTTTGCGAACTTGTTCCAAATGCCAATTAGTATATTTATTCCAAACGCCTTGACACGTTCATTTCAAAAATCTTGACTTGGTCTCACCAATCGTCTTGACACGCTCGTTCCAATCACCTCGACATGATCGATTCAAATGTCTTCGCATGAATGTTCCAAACGCCTTGGCATGCATGTTCCACAACCCCTCGTCCCCCCGCTCTGCGCAACCTGTGCGTGGTGCGACGCGACTTCGGGTCGGGCCAGGCGGGGCCAGGCCGGGGCCGGGCCGGGGTCGGGCGGACGGAGGCCACGTGGTGACCTGGTCAATACTACCACCACTGCCTGCCTGCTCGGCGCCCGCGCCGCACCGGGCCGGGCTGAGCCGGGCCGCGACGCGGCGCCCCTCGGGAGGCGATCCCGCACGCGTCATCCCCGGCAAATTGTCCGGAGCGCCTCGGCGCACGCGGCAGCGCCTTCCCCTCCACCTCCCCCCACCGTCCACCTGCTTCTCCGCCCCCGCCATGGCCCCCACCGTCGCTCCCGACACAAACCCCCTCCGCGCCGCTGTTCTTATCGCATGCCACCGCCCCCTGCGCTGCCATTGCCGTCGCCATTTTAAAAAGGTTTTCAGTGGACACGCCGGTGCCCTCGAAAGCTGTTATCGAGAACTTATTTACCGTGAACGGAGTGTCACTGAATCTCCAGTATCTGGATGGCATCGTTGATTTTGGATGTAGGTTTCGGTAGATTCTTGGTGAGATGTGGCTGTTTAAACACTCGCACAGCACACTCACTGTTCAACAGTCAACGAAGGAGCTTAGCGTTATTTTGTCCTCTATAATTCTTTTGGCCAGAACGTACCGTTTCATCACTTAGAACTTATAATCATTCTAACCCTTAATGGTAGTTTCGTCTTGTAAAGCTTATCAGAAGTTTTGCAACAAATTGAAACCTTCGCCATGCGTTACTTCCTCGTGAGCACTCCTAACTTTCTCTTACAGTCGGGTCTGATGATATTCGCGTTGGTTGTATAGCCTGGGTTTACCTTTTTAATTTTGCTAAACCTCTTCCCAGTCTCATGTATTGTCGCCTAAAAGGCCATTTTTTCACATTTTCTCAAACTTTTGGTTTCATAATGATGGAAGTAAAATATTATTTAATAATATTATAAAATAGTAAAACCTGGTTCTATATGAACATTTTCATTGGACACTTTGAAGAAGAAAATTCGAAATTTGAAGCGCATTTTCATCCAAAGCACTACATATACCTGGAGCCTCAGTAAGTTCTAAATTGGTGGTTCGGATGTTTGTCGGTGATCGCCTTCCCCGCTTGACACTGAGATCCGTTATTAATCTACACGACGCTTTGCGATGCATTTCCCTCTCCAGGAATCTCCTTCTGCGGTGTACTGCCTACATAGCTAGTTAAAGTTGACTCTCATCAACTTTCGGTTATAGTGAAATGAAGTCACCAGTCTCGATCAACAAACAAAGCAAATATCCTCTAGAAGATTTAGTGTTAGTAAACTCTTAACATCAGGTATACAGCACTTATTAAATACAGCTTCCAAAAAAATAAATTTCGCCTCAAATCCCCCGAGTTTATACAAGAATACGAGTTTGGAGGTAAAGAGCCTCGTGAGTTCTTTTTTGTATCATTTATGTTGAATGGACGGGATAGAGGGGACTATTTAAATTGGCATTTTCATCACGCCTGAAGCCTTCATGGTGGCAGACCCTAGGTTGAAAAGTAGTGACGGATATCCAGCATGGACAATTTAAAATTAAGTGTGAAGAAAGCACGAACCCAATGAGTTTTTGAATTCGGTATTGAGTGTTTGACTCTACCTCTGAAATAATAAAGCCACTCATAGTTGAAAAACTATGTTATTTTTTGGATAATCGGATATCGTGAAACGCGGATATAGTGAACGAATAATATTCCTCGCTAGATGTTCACTACAACCGGAGTCGATTGCATGTAGCTAGGGTAAAATATTCACCACGGCCGGACTTCAAACCCTACGACCTGCCGATCACAGTCGCGGCAGATACAGCGACTATGCTGGCTGTGACCTAAACTCAGCCGGTAGTTTCGTTAATATGAAATACCTTATTTCGGTCGGAAGCGTGTTCTCAACGAGTTGTTAAGCCCATCTGTCGCTCAGTGTCACCTCGACATCACAGTTTCGAATACTGTTCTCCCCTTAAATGATGAAGATTGCATAGTTCCACTTACCTGGGCATTTCCCAGAAAACTAGGTGATCCCTTCAGTTGTCGACGGTACACATCTGCCAATACCCACTTTCCTGGAAACGAGTCTGTGGTTCGGTATTTGGAAACATCCCAAACGTTTGCACTGATCATATTTCCTTATGTAACGTGCGCATGTGTTTTACTCATTTGTTCGCTTCACAAGAGTGGGAAAGAGAGAAAAACAAAGAAAGAAAGAAAGAAAGATCGAAAGGAAGATAAGGCATTGTGACGGTGAACTCTGTACAGAAACTGATAAAAAGTTTCATATTACGTATTGTATTGAAGAAAGTGATAATGTATCTGACAAGCATAATATTTCATTACAGTGAAATATATATCTGAAGAAATTTGTAAAGATCATAACATGATACATGCTTATCACGTTGATAATTTGATGCATTTAATGGAGTAGAAGATGCAAGTTCATTCTTGATTAAAGCAAAGATGAGAGGAAAAGAGTGTAAAGGTATGCGCCTAATACGTTACCCCATAATGTATGGTTATGTATGGTCTTGGAAGAAATAGAGAGCTTCTCCACCTTCAATTGGGAATGTTTCAATGATTTTAACGAGGTGCTGGCATTAGATTAAAACATTTAAAAAAACCCCAAAATCAAGACGATGATTAGTAGATTTCTGAAGTAGTCTTATGAGTAAGCAGTATGACGTATTATAAACTGAAGACTTTCATTTGTGATAAAATTATTTTCGTACAATGTAGTGAAAAGAATAATACGAGTACATAGGGTGTCATTAAAACTAGGAAAATCATTCTATAAACAAATAATTTTAAATATATTGGTTTGCTGATAAAGTTTGAAAATGAAACCAAATTTCAAACAAGTGTACGTAATTTCTCAATAGATAGATTTTTAATAAAAAAATGCAATTTTTGAGGGACTAGAAATTTAACACGAATTACAAAACATGTGATATTATTCTATCATTAGGTCTTGTAAATACGTATTAGAACCAAAGGAAAATTCTGGAATAATTGAAAACTAAATTGAATGAGTGTGGAGAGTAATAGACATCAAGAGTAATGATTTATGTGACAATATTAAACGTGACATTGTTAAACTCTTTCACATTGTTTTGGAGACATTTCATTGCATCGCAGTCTCCTCCATCGTACCACATCTTTCTGTAGCATCCAGAAAAAAGCAGCGACTTCATTACTTCTAAACAAATCGACTTCTCTCGTTAAAGAATCTCTCCCCTTTCCCCCTTGCCTCGCTCTCTCTTTCTCCCTTCTTCTCTTTCTCTCTCTCCCTCTCCCTCAGTCGTATTTCATCGCCGTAATTCCTGTAAACGACACGCTCCATTGACTCGTACTAACCAAAGTGTTGCGTACTTTGTTTCTCCCTGTTCAATCGAGTCTTCACAACCTTCGAGAAAGCAACAAAATGAAGTAATCCCTCTGACGACGTCTTAATTGCAGGTATAAATTAATTAATTAATTATACTCCGTCATTTACGGGAGAACGTCGGTTCTACTTTTTCCTCCGGTCCTTTCTACCGTCGCCCGCATGAAAATTTAATTAGTGTTTTCGCTTTTGCTCGGCTCGCAAAAACTGATAATGCGGACACAAGGGCCCTCGTCCGGGCTAATGAATTTAATAAATCGCTCCGAAGAGCCCCAAGAGCGAATGGGATGGACAGGACAGCGCCGGCGGCATCGCCCAGGTGACACTGTGCGAAGGGCACGGCCAAATTGTCGCCTTGTGCGACGTTGGTGGCGGGAGTTACTATGACGAGACAGAAGCTCTCGCTGGGGAGGTACGTAGTGACCTCCCAACCAATATGCTGGCGAACGAAGCGAGTCAGACGCTTTTTTGAAGGATGTTTCATTAACGGGAGTCCTTTGGCATCGCATCACAAATACCCGCCCGAAAAGACTTGCAAGAGACTAACGAGTGTTTAGATTTTTAGTTGGATGGTGGCAAGAGCGGATTATGTGATTTTTAAAAACAAGTGTGGAGTTGCTTTGATACGAGATCTCAAACTCTAGCGATTCTTGGCCCATCGATTTCAGAACAGAATAATTATTTAGAATTAAAACTTGAAATAAAATATAAAATAATTGAGTGTATTTTATATCATCAATATAACTATTATATATCTCGAGTGATTTTTGTTGTTGTATCAAACAAAATGTATGTATATTATTTGTTGGTTTTTGATGTATGTATATTATTGGTTGGTTTTTGGCACTTGGAGGTGATGTTTCGACTTTGCTCATTCATCCTTTCATCTAAAAATGTCGCTTTAATTTTTTTATTATTATTCGAATACCTGATTTAGTGATCATATGCATAACGACTGAAATATTTTATAGGTAGGTGCAGACAATAAGGAAAACATATATTGAATTTTAAGAGTAATTGAGAGAGAGGAAAGCGGAGAAATTTTAATGAAACCTACGTGGAACTCACTTTATCCACCTAAAATTCTACATGGCAGGCAGGAATATGAGATCCGGTTCTTAGATATGCCAACGGTGCTCGCTCGCCGTTGTCTCTCACCACTTTTATTTTAATCAGGAAGGAAATGTCATGAACGTCATGTACACATTGCTGGATCAAACATGTTTTCTACTAGTTCCAGCAACCAACTACTTTTAACCAGCAGTTGAGTACAAAAAGGTGACAAAGATTCGCAAAATAACATTAACGTCAGTATAACAAAAATACAAATAAATTTTAAAAATAACAGATAATAATCATGAATATATAATTGGCAATTTAGAGTGACAATAATCCTGGCTGGCGGCGTAATCAGGCGTGGTCCAATTGTACAACACACGGCGATATATAGCGATACTTTTCCCTACACCACACTCTGTTACCTTTCTCCACACTTCGGATCATTGCATCATTGAAGGACGATTTTGAAAATGATTGCAGGAAACTCTCCAAGTCTCTTACAGTTGTATGGGCAAATTAACATTTCCCCTATCAGTACTTTGATTTCATTCCGAATTATGTGAACAGGTCTCCTACACTTCGGCGTAGGAGAAATGTCTATTTTATTATGTACGTTTTTCTAGTGGTTGAACTCCATCGATTTATCTATTTTCATAGCGCCTCTCATTCATTCTCTGCTGCGGCTGGTTCCCATGCCTTTTTGAATCGTTCTCATTCACTTTGTTGAGCGCCAACTTAGCCCCTTCTTCGCAGTCTTAATCTTCGTAGTTCTTTAATTCTGAACCTTAACCAATGAGTCACTCCGTAATACTCCAACACAAAATCTATAATAGGACTCACAACAGATGTATACACCCCCCATTTTCAGTCACCCCGTGTTGGACGTTAATATTAGCAACAAATATCTACGTCTTCTTACCACCTTAATTTATTTGATTTTCCCCATCTTAACTTACATACCATGTTACCGAATATCAAGGTACCTACATAGGCCGTGGTTCGTTTCACACACCAGTATGCGAAATGAAAAAATCTCTCTTGCCAAACTCACACCCTAAACGCCCTGACATGCGAAAATTACTCCCAGAATAAATCGCATCCCCACATCTGTGTTTGGCATATAGAAACTAAACACTTTAACCACGTGCAGCAGTATTTTCTTTCAAAATTTAAAACAATACTCCTGATGTTGCGATGTTATCTCGTGGGCCACCGAACAGAACATTAATGTAGGACGTGCGTGTATATGTAATAAATAAGCATCTACCTGATTTCGTAGCGGTTTCATCGCAGAGGCAAAGAGCCGTGATACAGCTGTAAATTTTTCCCTGCGTGGGTTTTATCTCACCGCTGCTGTTTCCTCGGGCGTGTTGGATTCGTACATGCCCTCGTGGTTGGGTGACTCTCGCTTTGTTGTTTCTGCTCGGTCTCGCGTTGTAACGAAGGAAAATATTTCAGTATCGTGCGAGATAGTATCTCCTGTGTCAGCATTGCACAATCTCTCATATCAGCAAAGTGTAATACTCTTGTGCCTCAAAAATTGAAGAACAATTCACCATTTTCATCAATTTTACGAATTTTTGTCTGCTCCTGAGGGTATTTTCACGGAGGAGAAAGAAATATTTCAGAAAAAAAAATAGTGTCGCGAGTAGACCCAGAAATTTTGCGTTCAGCTCACGTCTGGCGCGCGGTTCCCCTGGAATATTTATTCGCGGTAACGAAAATACGGGTGCCTTCTGGAAAGCGAGGGTGACCTGGCCACGCTAGGGACCCGGAGGGGGATGTTGGTGAGGTTGGCAGGCCTGCCGGAAGCTGGGCCCGAAACCCTTCGTCCGGGAGGCACGGGAACCGGAGGAAGCCGATTCCGGGCATGAATGAAAAGAGATTGGAGCCGGAGACGGGACAGGGGGAGGGGGAGGGGTGAGTGGGAAGGAAGACGGCAGGAGGACGTGGGAGTGGAGTGGAAATGTTGCTGGCGTATCGAGACTCGAGCTGAGGCTTCCACAGTGGTCACGCGGCAGGATAAAGAGCTTGCGTGGGCAACTTGTACTCTTATTTTTAGTCACAAACCACTCGGATAAATTAGAATTCAACAGATGCGTAATTTTTGCAACCTCGAGGTTACTATTGTAATTTAACAAAAATGAAATAAAGGTATGAAACTAAAACAAGTGAATTTTGGGTAAGGGAAAAAAGAAAACTTTAATAAACTAATGAGAATTCTGTGTTTAAAGAATGAGAACATTCATTATTTTTGTGTTTTTTTGTTTTTCTACAGAACATAGAGAGAGAAATACAGAAATGTGTAGTTGTAATGATACCACAAAAAATCTTCACTATTTTAGATCATGTGCTCTGTCGTGTTCTCTCATGTGAAGAAATTAAATTAAGGGTCAAGGGATTTTTGAAACATCATACGCAATTACACAACAAAATATGAATATTGTTTTATTAAGATATTGAATATTAAAAGCCCAAAGAAATTTGTTTTCACAAAAAGAAGTTCCATAATTTAAAAGTTCTCGTCTTACTTTCTATTTTAGAGTAACTTTAATTTGCATATTTCTGACATATTTATTGTTCTATGCATGATAATTTTTAATATTAAAGAAAAAGAAATATTTTATTTGAAGAAGATGGGAAGAAGCCTCAATAACCCGACGAGGAATATAAACAAATCCTTTCATACAACTATTCAGCACACGTATTATTTGACACTATAGGAATAATGCAAAAATATTGAAGATTTATTCATTTTGGTAGGGTATTAATCATAATAAGAAGAAAAGAAGCGTCAAAAATATTTAGTAGGTGAGAACGCGGATAGATGGCACTTGAGTTCTTACATCTCCCTAGCGTTGTCATGTGTACTCCACCACCCAACGATTTTTCAATAGAAGTCTCATTATGATCAGGGCAATGACGATGGAACTGTGATCTCAAATGCATTTTAGATTTTGGAGAGTGTTTTCGCATTTCATTGATTTTCTTCTATAATATTAGGAAGGAACGATTTTTGTTCTCTCTCTTTTTCATCTGAAAACTCCATGCATCAAACCTTTTTGCTTTTCTGCTCAAACTTGCAAAACTTTTGATTTTTGTGTGTAAATTTTCAGTTCCCTTGCCAGCTCTACTGCAATTTTGAATATTTTTTTTCAAAGCTGATTGGCACTTTTGAGAGGATGAGAATGAGGTTGGCAGTGTCAATCTATATAGTATCCTCTATCCAAAACAAAAAATACAAAAACTAACGTGGAACATTAAAAAAGATAATTAAATATTATACGTAAAAAAATAAAGATTTTTTGCCTTCGCTCTAGAAGCCTATGTCTGAACATAAAATCACGCGTAACTCTACGTTTGCTTTTGTGACAAAACATTGCGCTGCGCAGCCAGCAGCACTAATTTATTAGAAATTCATGTATCATTTTGTAAGCTGCCATGATGTTTAGCGACGCAGCCACGGTGGACATGCACCAAACCTTCACCCTATTATCTCGGCCATCAGATACTACACATGCCTCGCCCTCTCGCCTGGTGAGTGAAAGGGAACCTAGCGTCACAGTTGCCAGCCACGGCTGTCCAGTTCCCAGAAGACTGGGATAAAACTTCAACCGCCCGGCTCGGATAGTGAAAATTGAGTATTCCTCCCCCACACGCTACTCCTATCTCCAATTTGAAAAATACGAATCAGCTTCCTGAGCCCTAAGATTGGCTAAGTGCGAATGCTGAATAGATCACTTCGTTAATTTTTGAGTCCGCCGCCGTTTCTTCCGGGTTTCGTCTGCAGGCACGTTGTCCCGGATACCCGGTGCCGTGGAGCGTTGTTTTATGTGATGGCTAGCGGTCCGACAGTGACTGTAAAATTCACTTACACTACTGGAAAAAAAATCACCTGTCAAATTTTCATTTTCTTACGTTTATTTCCATAAAATTCCAAATAATGGTTTTAAATATATTACAAATGAATGCAACCAAGTAGCGAACATATTGTATAATAAAAATATTTCATTTTCAACATTATTATTATTACTTATTTTTAAGGTTTTAAATTTAGGCTTCAATACAACATTTTTAAGAACATTGAGATTAGACAAATTAATCAACGATTTTATCACAAATTCTCAACTTAAATAAATTTTAATGAAATTACAATTATGAACAATGAAATCATCAAATAAAATAAAAGAACCAAGTCACTTTTGAAGACAAATGAAAAACTAATATAACTTTTAACTAGAAACAGTGTTTTAATATTTAAAAATAATTTTAATACTGTGGGTTTCCTTCTCGAGCACTTATTACAGCTTTACACTTTCGTGGCATTGTAAAAATTAAATCTTTAATAGTTAGTTCTTAAAATTGGTTGAACTACACTATGAATAGTTTGTTGAAGCTCCTTCTTGTTTCTGGGTTTCTTTTGGTAAACTGAATTTCTAATTAATTCTCAGAAATTTTCAATCGGATTTAATTCCGGACTTTTTCCCGGCCAGTCTAAAGTTTTTATTTGATGTTTTTGTATGCTCACCGCGCGTCCGTATCGTGCGAGCGCGTGCAGACGCGGTACTCACCTGGTACCCACCTCTCACACGACACCACGCACTATGATGAGCCAACAGCGTGGACCGTACTGTTGGCTATAGGCGGGCACAGCACACACACATATCGGCCTCCGGTAGCTCATGCGATGTAGCCAGAGGACTACGAGGTAGCCAGAAGGCTGGAGGATCACCTCGTTCGACGAAATAAGTATCGGCCGAAATGAATGACAAAGCGGATAGCTTAATTATTAGTTTAATTAATAATGTCTCTTAGATTAATAAAATGTACACTTACAATCTAAGAGAGGACATGAAAACAAAAGAATTATAAATCTAAATCTTCAATATACAAATGCGTGCCGGGCCCGAGCGGTGAATACTAGTAAGAACTAAATCTAAAACTTAAAGAGTATTTTACAGATGATAATTGTAAAATTAAACGATGCAATGAAAAATACAAATCCAATGAATGGTTCTTGATACTGATTAGAACTGTTTAGTTCAAATAATGCTGATTATTGTTTTGAGCTTGAGCAGCTTGGCTCAGCACTTCAGAGGCAGAAACAGGTACCTGCTAATGAAGCCGTTGAATTCACCCCAATTGTCGCCGGGGCATGGCACTCGCTGAGCACGCACAGCGCGCCTCTAAGTGAACGCTGCAGCCTCTCCGGTCACGACGACCAGACAGTGCGCGCTGTCGTGGTCCAATTCATGAGATGTGGACGAAGAAATCCAGAGATGGGCGGCCGTAGCCTCTACCATCGGCGTTGCGAGCAGCCTGCGGCGCAGAATGCTGTACCATGGCACGTCCACTCCGCTCCTGTCACAAGTCCCATCCTCACGTGCCTCGCCTTCACGCGTCTAGCTCTAAGTCTGCCATCTCAACCAATCTGCCGGGGCGCGGTTGTGCGCACAATATATAGAATCCCGCCACTTCCTGGAGCGGCGGTGGCTACTACGAGGCCTGGCGGAGGGGGGAGTCTAAAATGGAGGGGGCTCTCTGGACCACTGTGGGAAGGCTACCGAAACCTCGAAACGGGCGCCGCCGCGCAGTGCTGTTACGGCCGAACCGCTGGCTGGGGGTAGCTGGACTTCGCGGAACGCGCAAATGAGCTGCGGTAAGCCGCACTTACCAACAGGTAGTTTGAAAGAATCCGTGCAGGTCGGCGGTGCGTTGGGCCGAGCCGCTGGCTGGGGGTGGTCGCAATTCGCGGAAGGTGTAAATGGGGGGTCATAAACCGCACATGCCGACAAGTAGTTTGAAGGACGCCTCGTCGAGGATGGCAAGACCGGCGGTGCGGTCTCAAGGAGACGGATTGGCAGACAATGGCCTTAACGAGAAAGGCCAATGGCCAAAGAGAAAGGGCAGACGCCGGGAACAACGGGCGTGCGGCCCGCCGCCCGCGCAGAGGGGGAGGGGGCGGCGCAGGTGGTTGTGATGCCAACGAGCGTGCATAAACAGTTTTCTTACAAAAAGATTTACCTTTTTAGATCTATGGCGAGGTGTTGAATCGTCCTGCAAGTTGCAGTTTTTTGCTGATGCAAAATTTTCGGAAATTAATGAAAATTGTTTGTTTGCTAAAATGTAAATATTAACTTCAAAATTTACTGTGCCTTGCCTAAAGTTGTGTACATACTTCTTTCGACGATTTGCGTCCCCAGATCATCTGACATTGAAGAAACTTAACTTTAGGTTAAACACATTCAGGGAGAAATTCTTCACCACTTCGACAAAGAACAAAGATTTTGCCATCATTTCCATACAGTATGAATTTTGACTCATCCGAGAACATTACTCCTCACATTTCTTCAGCCCATTCCGCCTTCTCTTTGGGCCTTTTAAGTTGAGCCTGCTTCATCTTCTTAGTCAGTAAAGGCTTCTTTCGTTCAATCCTCTCTTGTCTTCTTGCGTTCAATCCTACCTTCAATAACGGGTTTTGAACAGATCTGCTACAAAGTACAACGCTAGCTGACTTTTTCCATTCACGTACAAGTTCACATGAGGTAATACTCCTGTTCTTCAAGCATATTCGTTTCAGTATTCTGTCTTGTGTCGCTGTAGTTGCTCACTTACATCCTCTCCTCAACAGATCCGGTTTCTCGGTGGTTCTTCAATATCTTGCTCACTGTGGATTGATTAAAACATGTTTTGTAAGCTACATATCTTGTAGACTTTTCCTCAGGTGCTAGAACACTAATGAAACTTTTCTTCCGAGGAGAAAATCCAACACTCTTTCGTATTCTGTGTAACTACTCACTATACTCCTCTGGAATCAACAGGGACAACAATGAGCGTAATCTCAATTTACAAATTATTTCCGAATGCCACAGTCCTTTGTTTAACAAAAATAAATAAACATAAGTGCCACTATAAGTTGGCGGCAAAAGAAATTTTCCCTGGCAGTTACACTCTGATTGCAGATGACTATGTTTCTGAAAATCAACTGATGCAATCATTTTTTTCCAGTAGTGTAATAGCCAGAATTCCGCCACCATTGCTCTGCCCAATCACGTGCAGGCAAGTAATTCATTTCAGGACAGAAAGCCACGACGGAGTACGAGGGTTAGCCACCAGGCGCTGCACGGGCAGAGTGTGAGTTGTCACGACTGTGAACGATCCGAAATTCGTTCGTCGACGTCCGCATTTGCGGGGACGCTTTGAGTGAACGACGATGAACTCCGATGAATTTAGACCGGGCAAAAGTAGTCGCGTCTGCCTGAAATAAAGGCGCGATTCGCAGCTCTGCACCTCGCACCCTCCACCGAGCCGGTCCAGCCGAAGACCTGAGAGCGGGAATTTGATCGCCTCCACCTGCTGTCTGGTCCGCAGCACCAGGATTCCAGGAATCTGCAACGTCGGAGGGCCTTTATCTGGATGCAACGCAAAGTATACATTTTACTGTGAGATGGACTGAGAGCTTATATGTGCCTCGACATTATAGTAGTGTGCAATTTCGTTGTTATTCTTTCGTTTTATCAACATACGGAAATTGTTTTCAATTTATTTTTCGTTATAAAGATAATTAAACTCATTTTTATATTAAATAATTTTTAACTTTCAATTTTAATTCAACCCCTACGTTCTTTTTTATCGCCTGGCCGTAGGTTTAATATTAGGGCAAAACGGGTAAACGAGGAGTTTGTTCCTATGGCGCTGCCGCCATGCCACTGGATAGCCGGACAAGCTGATCAAAGGACATCAGAGTATCATGACTTGGGCGGTAGCGTTATACTATGTAATGTGTTCTGCGCACATGATGGAAGATAACATAACAACCTAAGATATCTTCAAAATTCTTTAGCGCGCCTGAAGAGTTGAGATATGCATCAATACGATGCCAGTATTATTGAAAAATGTACATCAAATCAAAGATGATAATTATGTCAATAAGATACATAATATTAACATGTATAATAGATGTCAGTGAAATGTCAGTGTATACAATATACTTACGGTTTGATGGTTTAGTGGAATTCATTTTACGCGGTACAGGTCTCGCCACGTAAAATAGGACAAAATCAATTCAATTCAAATCAATTCATGTGATGCGATATTTAGACTCGTTAAAGTCGTTTACTTTTCAAAGAAATTACAAATCACACTCTACACACGAGATTTGAGAAAAACAAAAGCAGCACTATCTGAAGAGTAAATATGACAGGGAATAGCTGCCAATAGCTGATACAGGAATAGCTGACATCTCGTTGATTGATTGTAGTGTCGAGAGATTTTGCTCGCAAAAGTGTTCAGAACGTCTAATAAACAAATCTCGCACATGGTGCAGTGTTGAAATCAGTTAAAAGACTTAAGAAATTAAATTAAAGACTAAATAGTTTAATTTTTAAACTACTACGACTGCTGCGATATTTGCCAACGAGCAGTTAGTTTGATGAATCAACTGCTCATTGGCATCAACAATCAAACTTTCATGAATAAAAATATACCATCAGGTGGGCAAAATAAATGTAGTTCTCATGGATTCAATCGAACTTGTTAAAACCGAAATGGAGTTATGTACAAAAATAATAACTAGCAACAGGTGCCAATAAGCTTCTGAATTTCCCATTATTTATTTTTATGCAAGGTTAATTATATTTAAGGGATCTTCATTTTGCAGAAATGCTAAAATCATATAATGGAACGAAACATACACATTTCTATTTCACACTTTTTCTAGCGATCTCAAAAATGTACTACGTTAGAAGTCTCGTATGTTCATTCAACGTCAGTCCTCAACGAACCGACGAACTCGCAGATGACGTACAGTAACGTAGCCTCGCGAGGTGCAGAAGTTGTCTTATTTCAGTACGATTATTCTCTAAGTAGCGCGAGTAGTGAGGAGAGCGAAGAGGTAGAGGGTGCGCAATTTACGTAAGTAATTGCTATCTTCTGCAAAATTACGTTCGCCTTCCTTCATAACCGTCGGCGTTTCGTCAGCAACCTGCTTAGCGCAAGTTCCAACGCGGAACGTGCGCACAAAGGCAGGTGGAGTTGCGTAGTCATAAGGCTCCGTTTCAGAAACTGCGTGCCACGCCTCTTCCCGCGGGAGGCAAAGGCGATTTGGCAATTTCGGCGCGAGGAAACTGAACTTTCCGCTTCCGAATTGACTCCATAAATTTGTAATTGTTTCCAGAAATTTAATGAGCGTTATCTTGATGCTAATACTAACTTCCGTGTTCGCCGCACGCGCTATTTGACGGAGAAAATGTTACCGTAATCGACAGAAACGGTCATCAAGATGTCTACGAGAATAATGCAAGGGAAGAGAAGCACAATGCGGAAAACTGGGAGACAAAGTTTCCGGAATCGGGTTTTGGAGATCGCAGACACTAACGAGAACAGAACTGTCAAAGAGAAAGTAGAAACACACATATTTCTGACTTAGTTTCAGAGATAAATTCTAAAAATTGCGGTATTTGTGTGTTTTATAATAAAGATTTTATAATTTTATTAAAACCTCATTCATTACTTTACTAGATGTCACATCAACTAAGTTTGCAATCAACCCATCGTAAAAAATTTCGAATAAAAGTGAAGCAATTCTATCGATCAAAATTTCCAACGTCATCCCAACGTCTAGAAAAGCGGAAGAAAAAAACGTGGTTCTAGACCCCTTGTGATCTACTTATTCAAAGATATCGTTTCACAATGAAGTGAAATAACCTTTAATTTTTGGCGATCTATCTCATGACATCTGGTACTTACTACTATGTTTTAAAGATTTAAAATTATAAGACCTTCTTCTTCAAACACAAGTTTCGACAAACTAAATACTCGTTCAGAAAAACATAACATATTTCGGTTGCAATTCTGAAGGAATTTCGCACACGAAGAAAATATTTTGGATTTTTTATTCGTTAATTTATTTCTTGATTAAAGGTAAATCATTAACACTGGAGATAACATAACATGGTATTGTTGCACCTGCAAGAGGTCGATTTTTTCTTTGGCAAGTTACTCTAAAACACGTAAGTATTACCGGCTTCCATCGGACAGCAAAACAGGAACGGCAGCTTTTTGCAGAACAAGGAATTCAAGATAGTAAGTTGCAGCCAGCTTAATTAATTATTCCGACAGAAAAGCTTAGGATTACGAGGCTTACGAGTTAAGGCGAGTCTGCTCAGCTCTAATCCAAAGGCAGAAGTACACTCTGAGGTAAGTCTAGAACTGCCGAAATCCGTGCATGTGGGAGTAAACCGGCACCGCAGAGATGTTGGGGGGAGGGGAAATAACGGGATCCGCGAAGTAACCGGACCAGGACGAAAACAAACATCAGGGGCAGCAGCCGACAAATCCGCGAATCTAAACTTTCACATCAGAAAGCAGAATCTGCGCGTGTTCCCCACGCAACCCGAGCGAGAGGGTTTTTTTTTGTTTCCGCGGCGGAAACGCTACGGGTGGGGTGAATCTAGAAAACGCAGCCCAGCGAGACAATGTGTGAGGGATACGCGCGTGTTCGAGCGACGATGAGGACATACACGACTGCATACCCTCCAGGGAGAAAGAGACGTGACGCTTATTCACAGAATTTATTACTTGAAAGAGAGTTTTCCCGTATACAGGATGATTAAAACAATATTATGACCCCAGAAATGTTCTACTCCAACATATGAACAAGTATCATTTTCCATTCCACAAAATCCTTCTGTTGAAATAATACGATATTTACTATTTTTCTTTCTCTTCTTCTGGATATTTAACAAAATATACGATCGCGATCACGTTGCAGTCTTATCCGATTTATTAATGTTTGTGATATAGGACAAGGAGCGTCGTCACATACTTTATATTGTGCTACCATGACGTTCAATGCATTCTTTTCTCTTCAATATTTCCTTCACAATCAACTGAAGAAGACAGAATCTGTCATGTCATACGGTATGTTCTAGACACGCGGATATCTGCTTTGTTGTGGCTCTTAATGATTGTCATTCCATACTTAATTATTTCTACATAGGTTAATCTTACTGTATTTTTAGCATGCTTCAAAATATTCACACTTCAGTTGCTAAGTGGTTGCTATTCTGAGCGTACAACGAAGATTGATGACCACATTAAAATCACAGACTTCAGAAGGGTACGGGGAAGGGAAAGGGGAAGAATTTTCCGATGAATCTGAACTCTGTGATTTGGTCTTATTGGCAAGTCCTAAGAATTAACATACCTGATGACTAACTACAACAACGAAAAGTCAGGAAAACTGTATTTCCGCTACCAAATTAACTTGATAAAATAATTTCTAGCATAACATCGTCTTCTTAATTTTACAAATTTTGTGACACTACCTGTTCTACTGCAGCAGTTCGTCACCGTAACATTATATTCTATTCTTGTCTTCTGACCCTCGCGGTTTAGCTCATTGGCTCATTTAGCTCATTGGTGTCAGCGAACTCACTTTCCACTACGCGACCGCGGGTTTGATTCCCTGTTGGGCAAAATTAAAATGCAATGTCCCAGCACATGTTGCTGAGTGACGATGAGACAACTCTCTTCTCAAGATGAGAAGTCCAGAATACAGCATAGAGATGCCTTCGGACTAACCACACGTACGCCTTAAACCCATGGCCGCCAGCCGGGACGGTGCTGGCAAGCCCTGGCACGTTCGCGGGCTGACACCCCAAATACAGACAAACACCCTTGCCTTATAGTGGTTCATCGTTGCGAACGGCAACGCCTAATGAAGATGGTTCTTGTCTAAAATATGGCATTATTGTGAACTTGATTTTGAGTAGATTACTTCGCCGATAAGAAATAATGTAGATTAAAATGAACAATCGGTGTTATATAATCAATTCCATCGTAATTGGATATCTTTTACACTTGAATGAAGAAATTTGGGAAATATTATTTCAGATAAAAAATCGATAAAAATTCATGATAAAAATTCAGTGCTGCCATGGTTACTATAAAAAAATTAACCGCTGGCTACTTTTTTGAAGTGGTCAATACACCGTGAGTGAGGAAAGAGCTAGAAGCAACTATCGACTCTTGAGAATGTTGAAATCAGAATTCTCCATTCACAATCAACTTACAACGGGAAAATGTAAAATGTGTAATGTAAATATTTGTCAAAAAATTGTTTTAGTTTAAATTTTATTTCTTTAATTCTTATGTGCCCCACTTTACTGGGAGGGGTAATTAATATTGCACATGGGAAAGAGATTTATCTATATGAAACCATGTTGATACGATTTATCAGTATTGACTCATATAAATCTGCATTCTCTTTCTGCATTTGCCTGGGTCGTGAATAACATCGACGGATACAGACATCTGCCAAAGAAACTGAAACAAATTTTTCTCACTAACACGAAATTTCTCAAGAATATATATGATTTTAGCATTTAAAAACTGAAGTGTCTTAGGTAGCCAATCACATCAAAAATGTCAGTGAGCAAACCGCTATTTATAACTGAATTGTTGAACTATTGAAGTACAACATTATTGTATATGGCGTAACTTAATTTACCATCATGTTTACGAATTGTGTTTACCGTTGAACATGTTGATCGTATGTCAACGTTTAGACTACGCAACAGCCGGCGGGCCATTTCCATTATGATGCCGCTCTCTCAGAGATGCGAGCAAGTTAGTTCATGACAAGCGGTCGGTCTGTCCACTTTAGAAGGCGGGCGAGCAAGCCGTACGCCCGTGTAAGCTCCATCCCTTCCCGGTAAGTCTACTTGCTCTTCCGTAATACCTGTTCGAGCACGCTTTGGAATCAAAGCGGCGGCTTTACTTCCGCCCCTCTCGCTTACCGCACTTCGAAGGGAGTACGGGTGGGCGGGTTCCCTGCATGCATGAACGCCTGGCGGCGTGCGATTAAGGGGAAAACTGAACTACTCAGAAATGTATTAGAGATATCTTCATTGAGGACTTTGTAAGGTCTACTTCCTTCATTATAAATTAATGTTTATTTTGCGGGAGAACTACAAATGAAATGTGAATGACATATTTAAAGAATATAGAGGAACATGGAAAAATCATAAATTAAGAATGCCCAAAGAAAGGATTGTGAAAGTTGCCTTGAACTACAAGTCGAAAGGGAGAAGAAATGTGGGAAGACTACTGAGGAGATGGACTGAGCAGTTTCCAGGAGCCGGAACAGACTGAACAAGTCTAATCCTTGCCGTTGATCATAATGATGACGATGATGAACTAAAAATAACATATAGCCAATTTTGTACAGTTATTTTCTGCACTGTTTTACATAAGTTGAAATTTTTGTAATGTAAATTTAACAGTACTGCTTTATATAATTTAAAACTTAACATAATCATTCATACATTTTCAATCATTCAACACTTATTTATTAAAAACTTTTTTCATAATAGAAGTAGTACATCAATAATTGTCATTTAAACCAAATTAACAGGTACAAATTGTATTAATTTATTAGCAGTAGTTTCTGGGAAAAAATAAACATATTTTTTAAAAAAATGAACTTGCTAAAATTAATAAAGTAGTTTTTAGTACTCAATGCATTCCAGATCCGTATTCTCAATCAAGTCTTCAAGCTTTTTCCAAGTTCAATTAGTCATTATTAATAAACTGCACATTGCGCAAAAGAAGGGAACCGAATAACATCCAAAATCATCGATACTGAAAGGCATTCTGAAGTTAATAGTCAATTTTTTCGTAACACTTAGTAACATTCAGCAAGAAAGGACTGAAAGTCAGTTCCAAATTATTAATTACCATTATTATTACACTTTCTCATGTACAAATGCGTTTTAATCGTAAACTTAACAAGTAAATCACAGTGTCTTGAAGGAAGGGAAAACACGGAATAACTTGGGGAAAAGTGAAAAAAACCTTCGTCCATCAGAAGGGCACAAGAAACAAATGGTGACTGAATGTGACGAATGAATAAACATATTAAAGATGCTTTAACCAACCAACCATTTCACGCAAGTAGCGCTAGAATTGGCCAGGTACTTGGTCGCCAGTGTCCATATCCTCGTAGCTGCAGGCTCGTGGGAGTTTTTCAACACGTCCATTATGCGCAAACTGTGTGTGAGCTATTGCCACGTTCCTACCTGCGTAGTCAATACATTGTTTATCGGACGAACCTGTGTTGGACGCGGCAAGCCATTGTGGATACCGGGGAAAGGACAGACACGCGTGCAGTATCGGTGTAGAATATCTGATATTGAAGCTTCCTACCATAACTAACGGGCTGCGAAATTACAAAATTAATGTCATGATGAGAGACCTGTTGTTGGAGCGAGGGGCTCGGCAAGGCAGTTGACGCGAGTGTGTGTGTGAGCGTGACATGTCTGTCTGTGCTTTACGGCCAGGATCGGATTTTCCTGGTCATTTTACGAGACGTCGTCTTCTTTTTTTAGAAGACTTTAATATCTCGACGTTGCCCTCATCAGTTCGTAGTCTTTTCCCAATTAATTATCTCGGGGAGCCGTACGATCTCCGATTTTCCTTTCTGTGCACAATGGAGTCTTTAATGAACGATGCTGTGGTTGCAGAAAAAATTCTCAAGGGGTTTATGAAAAAATCAATGCTTTATGTAAAAACGTTATATTTTTAAGAGAAAATTATTCCCTGAGAGGCTTGTATATGTCTTGATGTTAATATGGGTTAATCAGTCGGTTTAGCAATGGATCTTAGCTACAATTATGTGCTTCATACATTTTTGAAATTGTTTTCTTCTCTTGAATATTACACACTGTCATATGTGATAAAAATATAATTATACTATTTTACACTACAATTGTTTTCATCCACTAACATCTCATTATTTTATTAAAAATTCCCTAAATCATAAACTTGTGGGATACTTATGACATTACAGTAACGTAATAATAATATGACATAAAATACTTGTACAGTACTATCAAGCTTCTCAGAACTGAAGGAAAATAGATACTTAGCCATTATATGTTGGTTATGAACGAATAAAAATATAAGGAAACAATTTAACTGCCAAAACTTTTCGATTATTTTGATTTTAGCAAAGGTGTTCGTTATTCTGATGGAAAATGGTTTTTGATGAATATAAATTTCACCAGTATTTTCTCGAATAATTCGAACTATTAAAAGTTCTCATCGTCACTTTGCTATTTTAACCATCTACAAATTAAAATCAATGCAAGAGATCAAGATAAAATTTTTACTTATACAAATATGTTTTCAATTAAGAAGAAATCAGATTTTGTCTCCCTTTGACTTCACGATGTTTAAATGCCAATAAAGAATTACAAGTAATGCAACTACAATGCATGCAAATACAAGTAATGCACAATATAGTGATAGTGAGAGCATAGTTGACGGCAATGTTAAGCTACTTTACATGATAAAATGTATCACGTTGATTACCACCGTTGCCCAGTGGAAAAATAATGATTATTGAATTACACTTTTATTTTTATTTTCTCTTCTTGTAAAATACCTTAACCTCTATCTACAGTTACGATGAAGCGCAAACACATTATCTTATCTCAGGATATGGGTCGACCATTTAAACGGATCGTATCGTGACTAAAACAATACATTTTGTGAATTCCATCCTATACTTCATTGATATTAGCTGGGAAAAATTCCAAATCACTGCAAGCGCGTTGTTTCGAATGCAGTCGGATAAACGTCCTAGACCTAATAAAGTCAACAATATTCGAAATGCGACCCCAGTGTGCTATCAGAAGTTAACGTCTCGCAAGCGAAACAAAATCGAGATGAAGACCGAGGATTGAAACAGAAAAGGATGGAAGGGCGAAAGGGCACGCAGGCAGTGAACGCGCATGCCGTGCGCTCGCTCACGCACGCAAACGCACGTACGCACGCACGGGCGGGTCGTGCGTAACGCTCAGATATTTCACTCTAACGCCGAGTATTACGACCACGCTGGGCATTAGGGGCGTGTTCCATTGGGCCGGGCGCGCAAAAACGGGCTGTATATTTTCAATATTTCCCCCATACGGGGAGATTCAACGACCCAAACGGGACGGCCGGAAGTAAAACCTGCATTATGCGGCCTTTTAAGGTGAATAATAAAAACAAGCGAGTGAATCGATAGCTTAGCCTATCCTTTGAGGGTAAATTGAATCAGAGCCGCTTACACGGTCCACAGCCAGCAAGAGTATGTGGGTACCTGCGGTCACGGTGTTTTCCGGAATTCGCAAAATGTAGAAGGAGAAGTTTGTTGGGAGCTACTGGAGCAAGGAAATGCAATTTAAGCGAATGCCGAAAGCAGCGGTGAACATAGACAATCACGCTGCGTTGGTGGCGGCTTTTTAATCAAAGAACAACGCGATGTGCAAATATACCTCGCCCCCCTGCGTTTTAACATCCGTTTCGAGTGGAGTTTTTACATAATAACGAACAAAATTCTGAGAGTGGAAATATGTTTTTCTTTTTGTAGTTTATTCTTACATGTAATCGCGGTAGTGCATAATAGGTTGAGCGGAAGATTATCCTATGTTACGTATAAAAAGAACGGTCTCAATTCCAATCCCTAATTCTCCTTTAATAGATTCACAAATTAAATTAAATAATTAAGGTTGAGTTTATCTGAAATATGGTACAATTACAGTGCTGGGGACTGTAACATCGATTTTTAATGTAGTACATGTTTCGACTCAATTATTTTATTTTTTCTCGACCAAATGTAGAATTGACGAAAAGGATTGGAATCGGTACAAATATTTGAGGTTGAGATTTTGATGATGAAATGAGTTTTGATTTAGAGTATTTTTTTTCCTTGATCCCTGAATGGATATATGCATGTGAATTTGTGGGTGTGTCACACATAGCTGGGACAGATTAAAAGTTTCTGAGCGCAAATTTTGCACATAGACTAGTTGTAAGTTGTGTTAGTGTACAATACTCACATTGTGATTTCGGAAGACTAAGTCGAAAATATTGGTATTACAACAATCCCGTTGTTTCTTCACGTTCCTGCAATAAAAGATAAGTTGTGTGAATGTTAACTCGAAACCTTCTTCCATGATTGAATTTTCTTCTCAAAATTGGTCAAAAATTATTCCATTTACAGCTATTTCTAGCAAACTCCTGAAATTGAATAAATACGATAGTACATTGCTACAAGATTTCCACTTCCACGGTATCCTAATTGCTTTCAGTAGCTCTAGACGTCATTTTAACTTTCAGTTACTAATTTGAACTTTCTTTCATGGCCTGTGAATTGAAGTTTTCTGACATTCTGGTTAATGTTAATAACGTTATTTAATTTCAACTCTACGTGATAAAGAAGGTATGTATTGGAATCTCTACAATTACTCGCGTTGGAGATTTCAGTACTAAAACCTATTTTGATGGTGCATAAGATGAATAAAGTGTTGTTTGCTATAATGCTTGTATGAATGAATAAAGAGATGAATGTTTGTTTTTGCAGCCATGCGACGTTCCAATTGTTAGAAAGTCACAGATAACTCATCAACTTCTAGTATCCCTTCTTATGAGAATTGATAAGTCTTTCTCAAAAACAAAAACAATTTAATAACAATTTCATCTTGCAGGTCCACAACAGGTCCTATGACCATTTCCAAACTCAAAGAAGTTATTACTGCTAATATTTTAATCCGGGGCTGAGACAGATTTAAACATTATGTACGATACTTTGGTGTAAACGTCATGAGTATGGTCAGTTAGCGCCGTTCCAAAGATGTTTAAGATTGATGCAGATCGCAAAACGAACAAGCAGCTTTTTACAACACACGTTCCAAGGTCCATAACACTTACATGAGAGAGGAGCGGAGAAATATGTTTTATGTTGTAAACAGTACGTTTTTTTGAATAGTATAATTACGAAGAAACTGTTCGGTATGTTATGTTGTGACGGTCCATTCGGACGTGTCCCAATGATTATTAAAAAATGCATTAACATAACTAAAATTGACCTATTTAATAAAGAGACAAACAGTCGAAGGTACAAGGGCGGAAGTGTAAAGGGCTATTTATTTCTAAACATCCAAGGAACTGTGCCGTTAGCACACCTGTGAAGAGAAAATAAATAAAAAAGAATATTTAGGGAAGATATACACAGTCACTGGAAATCTAGGTTATTATAATACAACGAAAAACTTTTATTAAATGAATGTTGGTATGCTTGACAAAGACAATAGAACATTTTATAAGCAATGGAAGATTACATAAACATTTAGAAAATAACAATATTAGGAATTAAGACAAGGGAAAGGTAATCAAATGTATTATTTGGATTTTATTTTGGCATTATTGCAATGAAGAAATTAAGGAAATTTAAGGACATCTAAATATTGGATTGTAAAAATGTAGAACGTCGTGACGGAAGTCGAATCTTTGATTTTCGTGTATAAATTTGTTTTGAAGGTAGGCGATTTTGTCAAGTTATGCTCTTATTATGAGTGTATTAATTCGCGACTGGTTCAATTGCAAAATTAAAAGAAAAAGAGCAAAATATGGTAACCGTGATGAGAGAACGCAAATATTCTCAGCGGTCGGAGACTGCACCATAACGGAGTCCAGTAATCAGAGAGGTGACGCGATGTTGGCAAACAATTTTGTAACATAGACAAGACTTGAAATTAAGTATTATTTAGTAAATGGCCTTTCGAATCAATTTTATTTTCAACAGGAGGGCGCTCGCGGGAATGAAATGTAGATTAAATATGTTTGAATGTTTGCTTGTGTATGTATGGAAGAGGGCAGAATTTGCCGAGTAGAATTTCGGAATATTGTTTACGAATAAATAATTGCTGCTCATATTAACAGCATTGTTAAAAATCTGTGTGTATATATTTTAACACGTAACAAAAAACCAATGACAGGAGAGAGAATAAAGGAGAGCTAGGTTCCGTAATCAATATAATAATCTTTCGGTTTCCTGTATAGCGGCGACTTCGCGAATTCACGCCAAAAGTATAATTTTGTATATTATTAGCATAAACGTGGCATTTCATGATCCCGTCTAGAAAATAAAACATTGTAAACTTGGTTGTCAACAATACAAATTGTTATTCGCTTTCACATTTTGACTCGCTCAAGTGTGGAGTGAAATAATAAAAGATGTTAATTATAAGAAAAAATGTAATTCTCAGATTTATGATCAATGACAATGTATTCCCGCGTTCTTTCCATTCAATGTAAACAATACGAGTGTATACAACATATACTTCTCTTCGCTAAATGAATACTGGCCAACATTTTTATTAATATTAAACTTTAAAAATTTAAATTAAACATCTGTTATGAAGCCATACATTATAGTACAGTATTAATGCATTTAGGTTTTGATCTAATCGATTTCACAGACTTTAAAGAATGCACTTCTTAGCATTCTTATCCTCCTTTTGTTATACTGATACAAAACTAAGTGCATTTCCAATACGAAACTTTAATATAATCAGCATTTGAGTAAGTTATCAGAAGAAAATTTACTCATTCATTTTTCTGCAGGATAAACAGAACTGTCACGTCTATGCTACAGGTAAATCAATCACGACAGGAAGTACAGAATAAAAACCACCAGATAACGAGAACGCGTTAACCATCCATGGGAGGGAGTCCAGTTTTGTAATCCGACTTGCTGGCGATTAAAATTAATGGCGCATTCGCGGCACTGCCAAACAGTTTATTGAAATTACGTCGAATTTCATATTTCATTAATTTTTACCACTGGATTGTTGGCAACAGCGCGTCACTGATAGTGCCGCCACGGGTCCTTTCCCTTCCGACTGCCGTTGGCCGAGGGCCTGATGCATTATCATAGATAACTATGCATTTCTGCGCGCGAGTTCAATGCCAGTGTAAAGGAAATTGCCGATTAGTGTTGAAGGGCATCAAGCTCTAGTTGCATTTGGCGGAGCTATGCTCATTTGTCGTTGAATACGCTACAGCAGAAAAATTGTTAATGTTAGGAATGTCCGGGGAAATCAAACATTAGTCAGATGGTGTGGTGTATGAATGACGACGAAATAATAACTTAGGACTTCATCCGACTAATGTCGGTGTTAGTTACAGAATGGTGAATTTTGTAGCGTGATTCACCGAGGGTGAGGTGTCTCGTGAGTTTAAAAGTAGTCTTCTGGCACAAAGACGTGTGGTTAGGTCGTGATTGTTTTTCTTAAATTGCAAGTAGGTCGAAAGCCAGAGCTATGTTATTACTCGCGCAACTTTTCTTGAACGATGATCTTGCTTCCCCCTCACTGGCACAATAAACAGGTGAAGGTGAAAGCTCGCAGCGAGCGCTGATGACAACATTCCAAACACATCTTCACTGGCGCAAAATTGAAACAATTTTCTTTTGAAAACGATAACTTCTATCGGTTATTTTCTCCACAAATCTAAAGAAATGACCGAAAAAGGTAAAGATCTATCACAGGAGATACCTTGAACTCCAGATAAAGTTAGAACGCAAATTATTGAGAACGTTACGAAGGCGTGACTGATTCTCCAGAGATTGGCATTGGTTCATAAAATCTAGTGGCTGATTTCTTAACTAATACCCCCACTCTACCCGCATCTCTTCAATCCATCGTTCAAGAAAAGTTGCGCGAGTAATACCAAATCTAACATTCATTGCAAATATGGTTGCCAGATGTCCGTGTTTTTTCTGGACAGTACGGTTTTCGACTGGACACTCCGATATTCTTCCTATCTGACTGGGAAAGACAATCTTGGTAAACCGGATAAAATATTGTCCAAAAGTACTTCAAAGTGTTTTTTGCTTCACTTGGAGGAAACTTTATTAATTTGCGGTGTATTTGTTTTAAAAAAAGCAAGGAATTTGTTAAAAATTATGCAGTTTGTCAGTAGTATTCCTGTACCCAATGCTTATGTGGAACGAATCTTTAACGTCATGGAAAATGAATGGACAGACAAAAGAAATCGTCTTGCTTAAAACATTAAACAGTTAATTCTACGTTCTTTTCAATTTAAACTATAGCTGCACTGGATTCAAAGGTGCAATCTCAAGCAATAAACCTTTATTAATATCAGTGGCATCGAATGCTAAATATATAAAAAAATTGTAAACATTTTTTTTCATTTTCAGTATATTTAATGAGCTAATAAAAAAGAAAAAGTTGTCCGTTTTTTTTTGAAATACTTTTGGCAACCCAGTTCCAAAGACTGATGATTAAAGTTAAATTAGTTTAAAAATGTGCGACTATCACAGTGAAACGCAAAAATTCGCTTTTTGTCGCTAATAGGCCTTAGAATCTCGCCACCAGCAATAAGAATCATACTTATCATATTTGGTCTATATATATATATATATATATATATATTGTGACCTGGGAAGCGGTACTTTCACGACAAATAAATTATGCAAGGGACAGGTACATTTTCGTCTCCAGGAATTTGGCGCAGCATAGGAAGATAATCGTTATAAATTCTTAAATTCTTTTGCACATTTAAATATTTTAATGATCAGAAAACACACTTTACAAATAGTATTTACAAATCGCAATGCGCAGGCCTTAAAAACAAGCGCACGGTCAACGCTACCTTGATGTTTTAAAACCATCTGCTTCCTCTACAGGCGACCGGGCCCGTCGTGGCAACGGCGGCGGTGTCTTCGGCAAACTTCGGTTCGCCCCGAAGTCCGCCGGGAATTCCCCCTCCTTCGGCGACCAACTCCTCTGGCCCCAACGTAACGGCCGATGAATTCGCTGGGGTCCACCCCCAGCAGGTACGAATAATGTCTCACGGGTACGGGAACGTACAACGCGTGATTGATGTTCGTCGGCAGTTCTAGTCTTTTCAGCGACCTTTCTTCACCACTGTTATATTATACCAGGGCGAGAATATGACACGAGTCCATCGGCCACACGATTTCCTGTCTTATTGGTTTTTATCAGTTCTGGTGCGCAATTCCACTTTCACTAATAATCTGATTGTTAATTCTTATCAACCTGGTTCCACACTCAGTCCGAACTGCACTTAACAACGACAATTAATCTCTTGGACGCAGCACTGCCCCGTCCGTTCTTCACTCAAGGCCTCTCCGCGCACTACTCTAACCGTCGCTCGCCTCGCCGTTTACCCCCCGATTTGACCGTTGGTGGCGGCGGCGGCGGCGTTACTGCGCTGATCAACTCCAGTACTTTATTTTAATAATAATTAGTGATCAATTTTAATTGTTCTAATACAGAAACGTTCTTCGTTTCAATATATATATAATATTATATTATATATTATATATTATATATTATTTGGTCAACCTAGTCTGCGTTTTGTACTACTTTCGTAGACATCATGTTGCCTCAAATTCATCTAACTAGAGTTCAAAGTACACACTGAGCTGTTGCTGCTTCACACATTATCCACCAATTTGCAATAATAAAAAGATTAATCGGAAAGTTCGTTAATTAGCTTGATTCTTATATATCTTAACTTTATGACATATTGTGAGTTTGACACTGATAGAAGTTTACCAGACCAGTCGCGTACAATTATTCATTCACAGCGAAACTTATTTATATCATAGAAATAGCATCACAGAGTTATTGCAAAAGCAAGTTTACAGCATTTGAAGGTAGTATATATTAAATCAAAATATGTAAATAAAAGAACGGATACCGAAAAAATGAAAAATATACAATAATATTAATCATTCTCGTTAATAGATTAATAACGACTATTACAATTTTCTTTATACTCTTATAATTATTTTCTGCTTGGTTTTATGTCAAGAAAAATATATTCATTATCATCAAAACCTGGTGTGAAGATAGAATAGAGATGAGGCTTTACACATTCATTGATATGGAAAACATTATGATAGTTGTTTAAAACCGTTATAATCGTTTATTAAAGAATAATTTAATATTTACAATATATATATGTATTTCATAGTTTATATAATTTGTTAATTAACAATAAAACAAAATATCTTTACATTTTTGATTATCAATATGGTAAATCCATTAAAAGTGTTTATTAAACATTCGCGCCGTTTTGCGTTCAGTTTTCACACATCATCAGGTGTGGACATAAAATATTGGACATGTTTACATCTGAAAGTAAAATCCGACAATCAAACTTTTTTGAAGATACAGAATACCTATTTTTAAAATAAATAACTAAAAACATAGAATGAAAACCAAGTTCAAATTTAAGTTAAAAGCTTAAGTTAAGTACAAAATACAAATTAGATGGGAGAGAACTTATCAAAATATGTTTTATAAATGAATCGTCGAAAAATAAATAACGAATATAAATAAAGAAATATTTAAGCAAACAAAACGTCGTATTTTTAAAATAAAGAATTTTTACTTAACGAATTTCCTTATTGATAATCAAAAATTGAGAGAAGTTATCCTAAGAAGGGACCAGTTTCACAGGTCGGAAAACAAATTTAAGTCATGTTGAACGATGGCATTTGCAAGACGTTGTGTCGAAAGCATTTACAAGTGAGCTAACAGTCAACAAACGCACTTACAAACGAGTGCATGGACGTAACCTCCAGTCAGGCTACCATTAGTAGCTGTCAAAATGGTCCCTTCTTATACTAATCTCACTGTTTAAAGATTTTTTAGTTTTATTATTAATTTTATGTGACAATCAAATGAGTTCAAGATTCATCTGTGGTTAAATCATTTGTGGCCAAAAAAAATTAATAATTTATGGCATTACCAGTTGCGATAGCTTAGCAGCAACAGAGTTGCTTCTGTAGCATTGTTCAAGAGGCCTTCTACGGTCAGTGTCTCATCAGTTGTGAATTTTAGACACATTAGCTTGCTCGAGTTCACCAACTAACTGAATAATAATTCTGGCGGTCGACAAATCTGATTGAAAGATTTCCGTGGTTTGTCCCATCCATATCAAGGAAAAGCCGAGACAACACTTTATCAAATGACCTAACGAAAACGCACGATTTTTCCTATCATCCTCGTCGCCTCTCTTTTTACAACATGTACACAATATCTGTCTGGAACTTGTTCCGGGTGGGGCCGTCTTTCGCTGTCATATAAAGCTCTGAAAGATACCTTTATTCCGTATATAACATGCATTACATTTAGTGAACTAATGTTTTTAGTAGTTGAAGAAAAAATACACTATTTTTTCAATCAATGAGTCTGTTGATGCATCTTGATATCTCAATTTTGTGTTAAATATAATGACGTTTGACAAAATAGCGCATTTTTAGACTAGCTCAAACAGAAATTTGTCAAAAATAAATCCAAATTTTGACTATCCAAATTCCATACCAAAGAAATTTTACTCTTCTAATTAATTTAAAAGCTTTCAAAAAAATGTTCCTGCTTTTTGAAAGAAAACACTGTGTATACGCTGTAAATAAAACGAGAATGTTAAATAAACCACCGTGCTAATTGAAAAGGTCGATAAATACGAGTATGTATTCAACGTTTTCCGTTGGCAGAGGAAATTTTCAGAAATGTTTATTTCTAAATGTTGGGAAGAAACTTTTTAAAGCTAAATGAAATTTTGTGTATTGCAACCTTGCCAGCTAATTCTGTAGGATGTGAATTACTGGTACTGATTCATTGTTGCAAAGCCCATTATTGTATGGAACTATATTTTTTTCTAGAAAATAAGGTGTGCTGTGTTTTAAGACATTTCATAAGATAACACAAAGCTCTAAAAGAAAAGTCGAATCAAAGAAGGTAGATCACATATTAGCAACATAAATGTAATAATTTTACTTAGTCATTACAGATAAAATAAGAAAGTTTGTGAATGATTCTGGCACATCTACTTTATACTGACAATATTTCTAAGTCCCCTACGCCCTAGACATAAATACTAGAATATATTGTAATTAAATGTGATAAATAAGTATCTATTAGTGAGGTGTTGGTGGCTCCGTATAAGTAATTCAAATTGGCTTTGGATAGCCAACGTTATTATTTCATTGAAAGACAATATTTGATGACTTCTCACGTCATGTCATCAACTCATCTGCAACTTAGTGTAAAAAATTAGACTGATTTTCCCAGCATAATGACGAAGAAGGCCAAGTTACCATCATCAGCTAATCAATTAACAACATTTTGAGCCGTTTTCATTCCCAATTATAATGGGTCTTAGTTTTCTTATGAAAACGTTCCTTCCTTTATATGAGAAGCGTGCACATGATCTTTCCAATTGTGTAGTTTATTTTGACCAATCATTGTTCATCCCCTTTTAATTTCAGGTAGCTGTATTTGATCTCTGTGCGTAATCTTAATGTTTCTGACATGTAAATATCATTGTTGGAAATACAATTATAACCTATTAAATGACACTTTTATAAAACTAAACTGTCAACGAAGTAGCAGTAATGCCCATCACAAAAAATAAGTTAAGCAAAATTTCTGGTTTATTATTCACTGAATGAAAAGGTCCCGTTTTTAAGATTGTGAGTAGCGTGAACATATTTTTGTGGCCATGAAATATCTTGACATGTCTTAATTTGAATTTTTGGAACGCTATATTTATCATTGGCAATGCACACTATTTCATTTGTTAAAGCATCACAAATGCAAAGAAGTGCTTGCGTTGGTCTATTCTCTGTAGCCTATTTGTCACGTTTCTTCTTATCAGCCATTCCTCGCTATTCCCTCGCTTAAGTCTCGTGGCGTAGAATACTGTTAAAGGACCCACGACTCTCTCAAATTCCCAAGATTTCACTTTAGATAAGTCGCATTAGGCATTCTATTTCCATGGCTTATACCCAACGAATGCCCGAAAACGGCGGTGTGGGCCAAGGAATGTTGCCAGAAAGGAACTGGCTTTTTACTCATTATATTTTTATGCCGACCAAAAGCGCGAAGTCCCAGCGAATTAGCTTCCTATTCGGATTCAAAGAACAAATCTGAAAAGAAAACGCTACTTTGCTATATTGCCGAATGCTTTTAAGGGAGGTGTTTCTTCTTAATGTACATCTGCCTTCAAACCGGCTAATATAATTGGCACGAGCCGACTGTCGTCTTTTGCGCAGACGCCCCACGCTGAATGACAAGGGCAGTAAAGCGGATTTATGGAGTCAAAGAAGTCTTACTACGTTTGCGACCAATAGCGGCGAAGCATGTGTCACTTTTCAAATTGAAACATGCGAATTGAGTCATGTGACTTCTGTCGTAAAAAGCAACGCTAATCAGAGAAGAAATGTGACATAGAATATACTGCTATCATAAAGCGGCTGTCGCCTTTTGATGTAGGATCGTCTCTTTTATGGGTTGTCTTTGCTTCTAGTCGCGTCTGGCCTCCTTGCTGGCACTCTGCTGTTAGCATCATGCACATCTTTGTCAGTGAAACATTCAGCGAAAGTCTAATTGGTTTTTAGCTAAAATGTATTTTGCATGATCACATATAAATGCTTGGTACCGAAATCTATATGAATGCAACGCTGTGATTTGCTGGTAGTTGTAGTGAGTGCAGAATATTGTGATCGTTAAGTTACACAAGAGGACGTGTTTGTGCAATGATTCTTTCGTGTGTAGGGAAACGTAAACGAAATACTTTTTAAGTACCTTGAATTCATTAGGCGAGTGACATTCTTGAATATGTCCGAAAATTCATTAGCTTTCTTCTTTTTTCAAGAAATTTAATTTCATAATTATTGTAGTAATACTACGTTTGCGACAATCGTATACTGAACACGAATTCTGATTAATTTATAAACTCGTACGAATTCCTAAAATGGTACGTTTCTTGAAAGATCTTTATATGAAATTGGCTCACGATTTCCTGTAATGGACCACAATCACTGGTGTTTATCTATCTAGTGAATATATTTCCTCATTTTCTCGTGCATTAATCTTAATTACATCTTTCCTTTTGTGCTTTTGATTAGAATAACATTTTTTAAGATTGTTCATATATTTTGATATTTTTGTAATCGAGTTACGTTTGCCAATACATTTTCACGCAGTCTTGTAATTTTCACTGTTTTTTTCGTATAAATTATATTGTTGAACTTGTTAGTCCTCACTTCAAACCAGTCCATTGTAAATGCAAAGTTGTCGTCTATAACAGCACCGCCTCTTTGAATTCTTGATATTTCTCTTCATATTATCTTGAAAATTGAGTTAAATTCGGACTAGAGCTAAAATGGGAGTTGTGCTATTTTACCTTTATTCTCTCTGGAGCTTAGGTAGAGCATCCTGGTTCAGAATATAAAGCAGTTGCAGAGAAAAAAGACTTGGGACTACCTGAGGCCATCGATCCGTGCGCCGCATTGGGGGCGTAGGCTGCAGTCGCCTGCAAGAAGCGCCGTTTCATCGCGGCGTGGGAAGTCCGACGCAGGAGCAAATGGGTTCGGTTTATAAAACAAGCGCTTCCCTGCCTCGGCGCTCAGACTGCTGCAACACGCCGCTGCTGTCAGAACTTTGGAAACTAGTTGGCGGGCGCCGGCG
>BOPP01000040.1:4271793-4317265 GCA_017312745.1 Gryllus bimaculatus | reverse complement strand
ATTTAAGGAAGCAAACATGTGAGGGGGTTGGAGTCGGTAGAGTTTAGAGATACACTTCATAGCAAGACATTATAAAGATCAGGCAGAAGAAAATTGTTGAGCCGTGACTTAAGGAATGTACAAAGGGCCAGTGTAAAGTTGGGGTGGGGGTGTCTGCTAGTATTGATTGCCTGGTGAAACGGAGGTTTGATATGGAGAATGGTAAAATTCGAGATCTGGCAACGAGCACTCTAGAATATTGGGGCTGGTGACCTAACGAGTACACTTGGTGGGGTCGGCAGGATGTTATAAAAATCAAGAAGAAGAAAATTGTTGTGGTGTGAGTTAGAGCATATACCAAGGATCAGTGTTGGGTTGGAGTGTTTCTCCTAGGCACGACTGCTTCGGAGAGAGGAGGCGGTACAGCTTTTGGGTGAAAGAATGGGATTTGAAGAAGCGGTTATATGAGGGGTTTGCAGTCGGCAGAGCTTAGAGATACCCTTCGTCGAGATAGCAGAACGTTATGAAGATCTGGAAGAAAGATATTGTTGAGGCTGGGAGTAGAGCGCGTACTAAGGATCAGTGTGAGGCTGAAGTAGTGATGGGTTTGCATCCAGAAACGATTGACTAGTGACAGGGAGGTTTGCCGTAGCGAGTGGTAGATTCGGAAATGGGACAACGATCACACTCGAATACTGGGGTAGCAAAGCTAATCTTAGTGGGGATGGCAAGATGTTATAAAAATTACGGAGGAGAAAACTGGTTAGGCGAGTGTAAGGTTGTAGAGTGTCCGCTAGACACGACTTCCCCGGAGACAGGAGGGGGTAGAGGTGTAGGATGAAAGAGTGGGATTTGAGAAAGCAAAAATGTGTGGGGTTTGGCGTCAGCACAACTTAGACGTACGCTTAGTGGAGACGGAAGAACTTTATAAAGATCAGTGACAAGAAAAGTGTTAAGGTGTGAGGTAAGCATTTATTGAGGGCCAGTGTGGGGCTGAAGTGGGGGGGGGGAGTTACCAGAAACAATTGCCAGGTGAGAGAGAGGTTTGGGGTGGCGAGTGGTAGAATCGGAGATCTGGGAGCGAGAACACCTAAATAATGGGGTTGCAGACCTAAGGGGTACACTTGGGGAAGATAGCGGGACCGGGCAATTAGCAAAGGAGTAAAATGGTGTAAACGTGCATAGCCGAAAGAATATATAACTGCTAGCAACGAATGCACCAAGGCGACATGAGATGTAGTGATGGGTGGTAGTGTGAGAGGTATGACAGCGGTGAGGGGTGAGTGGTTACATTTGGCTGAGATCAAGGAGTAAATGGCTGGAGCATAAGAATTCTGGACTCCTAAGTGATACTGCCAATATCGGATGGATATCCAGGTGAAACTGAAAGCGCAATTGGGATAAGTTGTTCGTTGAAATGTAGACACATCATGCTGTTATGAATATATAACACGCACACTAATATACGAACGTTGCAAATCCAATGAGAACTTTTCTTTAGTGAAGCAGGTGGAAAAAGTCGTAGATAAATAATTCTAAACTACTGAAGAGATGAAGAGATATTAAGAAATTCTTTAATTTACATAATTTTTATTATAGGCACTCGTATGTTTGCTTCTAAATCCTAGTTATTGATGAACATGTTAAAATGTTACAATAATTGATAATTGTTATTTTAAAATTCGTTACAAATCTAAGTAATAAAAAAGTATAAAAATCGTAAGATATTAAAAAGCAAAGATATGAATATTATTGTTAGTCTCATCTAAGTTATTGTGTGTGTAAGTAACAAAAACAAATCACAACGAACTATTTCTGAATCATAACCTTTTCTCATATGAATGAACATTCTTGAATTTTTTCCGGTAATTCAATGTCTGTAAATTTGACTTCGGAGAAAGACCGTATTAACAAAATGCTTTCTATAGTTGTCAGTGATACCTGTGGTGCTCAGTACTGAGATTGGCAATGGTTATAATATACTTCATCCTCCATAGTGTTGGTGAAGATATGCACTGTCATAATGATGGCTGGGGAAATCCAATGATTACTATCGATTCTTTAGTAATCACGGATAAGTCTACAGTGATGCACAGTGTAGAGAAAGTCAAAGCAATGAAGAACGGTTCATCACTAACATCAGGAACATTATCGATGCAGGTGCTGGCACCAACAAAAGATTGCCTAGGTGATAGTAAAACCCTCACCAGCGTTTTTGTACCAAACATGCAGTGTTCGGATGGGAAGATGATCAAAAAGCGCTGAAGCAGTGAAAAAAGTCACTACACAACTAATGGTATTCGCATTTGGGAATGTGATGAATATAATCGTGTTGAAGCTGGTAGTGATAGTTTTCCAATATTATTAACAGTACATTATAGTTATTAATGAGTGTGTGTAAAGTTTAAACGCTTATGAGGAAAAATAATAAGTGTAATATAAAAATTAAAATGTTTCGTTGAAAAAATATTATTAGTTTATGTAATGTCTGTAATCGTAAAGAAATTTGTAAACATGCCTGAGTCACAATTGTGATGGATGGTTGAGTAAGAAGACAAGAAATTGCGAAGGAGGAACCACAAGGAGCATTATCACCCCCTTCCACCGCCAACGAAGGAATCGGGATCGGCGCTTGACGGGGTGGAAAAGGAAGATAATCTTGGGGATAGAGGGTGAAACGGCGCTCGAGCCAGAATGGAAACAAGGTGGAGGCGAAGGGAGAATGAGCGGAGGCGCGGGCGGGGCGAGAAAATTGAAAATGTTCAAGGGCGCACGCCACCCAGTCTGGAGTTTGCGTGGAGGATGGAGTGGGAAGTGGCGGACGCGCAGGGGCGAGGGAAGCTAAGAGGAAGGGGCGGGGAAGAGCGGGACAGGACGGAGCGGCCAATAGGGAGCGAGACGTGGAGTACGGTGCGGGGCGGAGCGGGGAGAACGGAGCGTAGCGAGGGAGATGTGGCAGGGTGAGGTGAGGAGGACGGGGCTGAGCGAGGTGGAGAGGATGGGAAGAGGCGAGGCGGGGGGACGGTGTGAGGCGGGGTGGGACGAGGTGGGGAAGACGGGGGCAGATCTAGGTGGAGAGGACGGGGCGAGGTGGGGAGGACGGAGCGGGTGAGGCGGGGAGGACGGTGCGTGGTGGGGAGGACGAAGCGGGACGAGCGAGGTTGGGAGAAGCGGGGCGGGCTAGGTAAAGGCGGAAAGTATTGGAGAGGACGTGACGGAGCGAGGTGAGGAGAACGGCGCGGGGCAGTGACGTGACGGAGCGAGGTGAGGAGCGGCAGAGTTGATCAGGGAGGATGGAGTGGGGTGTGACAGATGGGGTGGGGCGAAGTTGTGAAGACGGAGCGAGACGTGGTAGTAAGGAGGGACGGACCGAGGCATGACTGGGAAGGGGCGAGAGTGGTGAGATGGCGCAGAGTGGTGCGTGGACAGACGGTGTAGCGGGCCTGAACGAAACGAGGGGACGAGGCGGAGCGAAGTGACTGGGACGAGGCGGGTAGAACAGTGCCTGGCACAAAGGACCGGGACGGGTTGAGGCGAAGCGGGGCGTGGCGGCGCCTGGCGGTGTAGAGCGGGGATGAGCGGAGTGAAATTGGGCGAAGACATGGCGGGTTGGGGAGACGGGAATGGTACGCCCCACGTACTGCTTTCGTGTACTTTCCTTGGCGTCCGTCACGGAGTGCTGAGTGTCGGACGGGTGTTTCTTTGGAGGAGGTGGCGCAGGTGACGTGGAAGAAGATAGAGCGACTTTGCTCCGCACTCTGTAGATCCCTGGGCGAAGGTTGTAAGAAGTAAGGAAGCAAGCAGGTGCCTAAAATAAAAACAGTGATTCCAAGGTGTAAGCAGGAAGTGCGGGTCCGAGAATTTGTTGTAAAATTTGCTGTAAAATTGTGAACATGAAAAGCACATGCATGTGTCTAAATAAAAAATTGTTTTAAAATGTCAGACGAAGAGATTGACATTTCCCTAACGATATTAACATTTCTTCATTATTTTGTAAATGGTGTGTAACAAATGATGATAACCATGAAATGTCCGTAACATTTGCATGTCGCACAATTTCTTTTCATGACGCCCATACTTCGGTTATTTATGGTAGACTATTATTTTTATACTTTTGTGATTAATATGTACACAATAAAATTAGCGATTAGAAAAAAAATAAACCGGAATAATAGGAAATTTTATGATTTGATGATTTTTTGATGAAATTTTATAATACTGATGAAATTTTATATTTCAACAGTACATGTTCTTTAACAGTTCTGCATGAATTACAACCTGCGAATACAAATGTTCTACTCTATATTACTCCTTCAAGTCGATTCGGTCAAGTGATAGCACTGCACTCATGTCTTATCTAGATATGTCTGGGCAGTATTGTAGGAGTCGTCTTTTCATTTTTATGAAACCATATTTAGATGGAATTTATTTCTTATGAAATTTTTAACTATCACGAATTACAGGGCAGAATTAATGAATTAGTGAATTTTGAAATTATTTCCGAAAACGCCTGCTGAAACTCCAGTGAAATGGTGATACAGACGAAAATGAGGCGGGGAGGGGGGGAGAGAGATAGTGGTTGTTCGTGGGATGCGAGTGGGCGCCTAGCAAATTGAAAATGTCTCAAGCACGCGAGACCTGACGCAAAGATAATGGGGTTGCCAACATTTGAACAAACGACTATAAAGGCCAGTGTAGATGCGGTGAAAGTAATGCTCCTAAAATAGTCATAGAAAGGCAAAATTAGATAAGGAAATATTTTTAAAAAATTTGAATTTTGGAAAAGATGACCTTCACTGATCTAGTCTTTAGATAGTTCATTTTAAAGAAAATGTACGTAATACTTCACCAATAAATAATTAACAAAAATATAACAGAAAACTTCAATTTCATCATGTACTTGAAAACTGTGACGCCCACTCTCTTTCTGGGGCGCGGATGTGGAAGAAATGGTGACCTGAAAAAAGAAAAAATCTAATTATACAGACATTTTGTGAAGAAATAATCACGAAGAATTTGTGAAAAAATATAAATCCAATAATCTTCCGCAAGTGTTTGGATGGAAGCAGAAAATTTTAAAAATATTGTTTCAACGATGTTGAAACCATGCGAGTCAAGAATAATTTAGGCGTATGTATTACGTAATTTGCCAAGGAATAATAAAAATAAATTTCTTATTGTGTACCAAAAAGTAAGGATTGTTAAAACAAACCTACGGAATACAAGATAAAGAAATATAAATAATAATGAAAATGTTTTGTTTGAAGATGGATGTGTTCTGAGAACAATTTTAACTGTTATTCTCATATTTTTTATTTAGTAAATGATTACTACATACAATTGCCTAACTTAAATGCTGTGTGTCAAAGCCAAGGATTTTAAACTATTGCATTACCTCCATCTTAACGCGTTCTAACCTTTCGAATAGAGGTATACTCCCAATAGGTTTCTCAATCGCATGAAACTCACGGACAAGAGGCCATATGATACGGCTATGGGAAAAAAACCTGCAGATGGAAAAACCTGCCGTTAGAAGGCCAGACAATCTACCAAACTTTTGTTAACTGTTATTTTATTTTCAGACATGGACGTCACATATTTTCCTTCCAGGCTTTGGTCTCCTAAGCATCTGAAATCAAACAGCACCACAGATGATCGGTTTTACCCTCGTCGCTGCCCTTACCTTTCGGACACTCACCCCCATTGCCCACTTAATTATTTGATTGTTTATTTTTTGTTAATTGCTTTACGTATTTATCTACTTATTATTTAATAGTGTATTTACTTATACTTTTACTAACTTAATTACTGATTAACTTATTCATTTCCTGTCCAGTCTAAGCTCCGCTCATAGTACTAACCAGTGGTTGAGGAATAGCAGATAGTGTGCTGAATTATGGGCGGTTTAGCAAGGCTTGTCGCGAAAGTAGGTGTGAAGTTAAGAAGCGAGTGAACTGTTGAAGCGAGAAATGGTTACTTGTTTCTCTCATTATAAATAACTATAATTCCAAAATTGTAGAAAACTTCCTTTTGTCTTCTTATGTTTGAAAGAGTAGCTGATGACCTAAAGGTAGCCGCCGAAAATCAATTCATCGCAAAGTACCAAGTTTTGATAAGGGCACCAGTTTAACCTGCACGAGGCAACTATTTTATCGTTTCACGTTTATTCTTAACAAAACAATAAATAATCGGGAAAGCTTAGTGGAGAATAATTATTACATTTATATGTTACATGCATGATCTTTGCAGATTTTTTTCCTCATTAGTCCGTTAAGTAATGAGCCACAACTGATTCTGATGGGTCGAAAATAGATGTGTGAAAAAGATGTGTTCATCAAATACACGTTCATCTATGAAATGTGTCTGGATGCTCATGGCGGTGTCTGGAAAATATTTACACATACATATTGCATTTGATTTTGCAAGTGATTCTATCTGGCTTAATATACATTCGCCCTAGTGAATGTATTAATTTGTGCCACAGGCACAGCAGATCGTATTATCACTCTTCTGCTGTTCAATGTTTCAATTTACTGTTCTGAGTTGAATGTTGAGTTATGTAACAATGTTGTGCCCAGTTGCAAATATCTTAATATGAAATAATATTATCCGAAAACGTTTTTAAAAGTCATTATGAATTTAATGTTAACTGTTGCGTTTGTTGTTGAAATTAATTATATTTTCTAAATATAATATTAGCAAATCGGATTAAATATGATATATATTGCAAGCAACCATCCCCTACATTTAAATTATTCATACATATTTAATAAAAGAATACAAAAAAATTATATTTTAACCCGAAAACTATAATGAGATGTCCTACTTATAAGTAAATTATGATGACCAAGATTCTTGGATTTAAAAAAAAATCAATGCGCAATTTCACAAGAAATGCAGGAAAAAGTATAATAACGATTCCAAGAAACCCAACACTGAACTAAAGGAAAAATATATAAATGAAACCCAGATGATTAAAAGAAAAACAAATGTAGTGAGAAATCAGAGCAAACCAACGTCCAAGAAAGAGATATTTTAAATAAAATTTAACTAATGAAGGAGTGACCAACTTAAAGTGATATACCATTAGCTTTTATTAGCTTCTATTGATTGTCATATTTGTATTAACACAAAAAGTTATATTTATTATAGACAATTTTTATTTACTGAATTATAATCATAAACTTGATTTTCTATAATAAATGGAACATTTTGTGTTAATATAAAAATGAACTTTTACTTCAGAGAAAATATAAGTAGCCTGCTCCAAGGAATAACCAACGAAATGAACGAAGAAAAACAGCTCCTCACGCCGGCCTGGATGGTCGCGATCGCTAAGAATGAATGGGCATGGCTGCCTCGTGCCTGAAGGGTCACGATTCGAATCCTGTTCAGGGCTCGGAAGTTTGGCCGTATGTGAGACTGACAGTTCCGCTACCATTACCGAAAGTAAGAAGAAACCAATGTCAATTACAGTGGTTGTTGTATGACCTGAGTAGTTGAAAAAGCGACGTTAGTAAAAATAAATAAATTTTAAAAAACAACTTTTCATTGTTTTCTCATATTGACCCTGTTTAGCCCACGCTGTATCCTCCGTTGCCGATCGTCCCTGCTGCTGACTTTTGTTAATTCAAAACCGTCGGCGCGGCGTTGATGCCTGGAAAATCGGCGCAGTTGGCAGCCCTAATGACGCGCCGGGCGCCTCGCCCGCAGTCGACAGGCGCCGAGAGCTGAACCCCGGCGGGGGAGGGGAGGGGAGGGACAAAGAGATCGGGGTGGGGGAGTGCGGTCGGCGGATGCGCTCTGACGAGCCGACCTCAACTCTGCGCCGCTTGCTATCGTAGCCGACAGGCAGAGGACGGAGTCGGGGCCGCCTCCGCGGCAGTACTGAAAAGCCCCGGTGAGGCTCGCGCTCGCCCTCGTTCTTGCCGCGCCTATCCGCCTCCACGCCACCCCCGCGCCGCCGCGCCCGCCCCCGCCTCGCCCGCCACGGCCCCGTCCCCTCCCCTCAACTCCTGCCTCCGCTCCTTTCCCTCCCCTCCCCCGCCCCGGGCTGCTCCGCCCGCTCCGCCCGGGCCCCGCGCGGCCTACTCCGACCGCCAGCGCAAGACGGCGCACCCTTACGCCCTACAATCTCCGGCTCTTCGTCCACCTCGCCACGCCTCTTTAACTCAACAGCCCCTTCCCTAGCCCCCGCGTCGCCCTAGCCCCTCTCACCTCAAAACTCCGTTTACTTCATTATCTCTTTTCACCTCAACGTCCCATTTTCACTTCATCCAATTTCACCACATCCTCCACTTTTGCCTCATTATTTCCTTTCGCCTTATTATCGTGTTTTTTACCTCATTATTCACTTTTACCTGAACACAGTTTCACACAGACCTCCTATTTTATCTCATTTTACTTCATTACCTCCTTTCTTCTAATCACTCCGTTGACGTCGTCATTTCCTATCATCTCGTCACTCATACTATCTCATGACTCTTTATCACTCCATCTTCATTCGCCTAATCATCCTCCATCACATCATCCCCTTTTATCGCAGACTTCTCTTCACACTCCACCGTAATAGCATTCCCTCTCTTATCACAATTCCTTGTTTAACCTCATCGTCCACATTAACATTTTCATTAACCTCATATTTCTCATTACCTTCACCATTCCCATTAAACTCATTCTCTTCACCTAAGTTTTCCTCATTTCTATTTCATCGCCCATTCACCTAGTCACTCTCATTCATCCCCTTATTCTTTAAATATCTTCTTCACATCACCCCCAACACATTAACAAACACTCTGTTTCACCCCTTCATCTTCCATCGACCCATCAACCAAAACTTCTGCTTTTGTCTCCAGACCTTATGCTGTCCCACGGTGTGGTTTTTGTAAACAGATATGCAGCATCCTACACCCCCTCTCTCCTGGCTCCAACGTTACGCCAACCTCGACGCGAAGACCACCTGCTTGCTCACTCCTGACGACTCCCTGTCCCGCGCTAACAACTACCAACGACCCTTGGCCGTCCCTCCTCGCCGTGCAGCGCCCCCTCGTTCTCATCAGCCTTTCCCAGAGCCTGCGCGCCCCATCAGCCGCTCCCCTCCCCCCTGAGCCTCTCCATCGTCATGGCCCTCCCACCAGACAGCGGGCGACTCCCATCCCCGCGCCCGCCCCCGTGCCGCTATCTCCTCCCTCGCGGACGCCGTGATAACAGGCGGCGGTAACGGTGGCGGCGGGGAAGAGGGCGGGGGTGGCGGGCGCGGTGGGCCCCAGATTAGGCGGCCGCGCAGGGGGCGTGACAGCCCCACTGGCTGTCGGCTGCGGCCGCTCCTCGCTTGTTTTCCGCCCGTTGTGGACTCAGGAGCCCTGCCGGCCTCGGGGATAGACACGACTTCCCGCTGAGAGGCACCGCTGCCTTTGTGCGGGCAGTGTGTGTGTATGTGTGTGTCTCTGTATGTCTAAAGCAGTGTTAGCAAATACACGGTGGCGTCTCAGGTTAACCTCTTACACCTCGGTAGTCCCATGTTTGGCGCATTTTCCTTCATAGTGGTAGCGCAAAGTGTACGAGAATAAATGTAACAAACTGTGAAGGTAAGTAGAGAAGTCGAAAATGATCACTTTTTGCCAGTTTATATGTAGTGATAAATTTAATATAACGAAGTATATACATATAGTATACAGAATGTGCCCCAGATTTAAACAGTTCCGTATGTACCAATGTTCAGCAATTACACCAAATAATATTAACTTCGTCAGTAGATGGCCTGCGAAACATTGGTTGTCCTGCCAAACTTTCGACTCGTTTACATTACCTTCAAGTTTATAATATTTATTCTGAGGCATCTATATATACACCTTAACTGTCCTCTAACCCTTTCTTAAGGAACTAGAGGTATTTGATTTTTAACTGAATAAACACGATGGAACTTACTTAATATTTTCTAAATTGTGATCCTTTATTACACGAAAATTATGGAAATAAATTTAAGAGCAAGGTGTGATTTTATTTGTGGGAAGATAAACCTATTATCGACAAAATAATACGTATTTTTAATAACATTTATTTATTTTATTTAATAGGTAATTATTACAGACAAAATTAGCTTACTTGACCCTATGTGGCTAGGCCGAAGGCCTTTAAGCCATTACAATACCTACATACTTTCGCGTTCTAATCTTTCGAATTCTGGTATTCACCCCAAATGGTCTCTCCATCGCATCAAAGCCGCGGATTTTTAATAACATAAATAAAGATGTGATTGATGAAAGAAAACCTGTATTTTTTGTGGAAATAATTCTTCCTATTTGATTCATCTTCTGGACTCTCAGCAATTATTTTCAACGAATCCAGTAAATTGAAATCGTGTACGACATTCCTCGACATCGATTGAACAACATGTTAATCATTGTTAGTGTGTCTTCGTCTACGAAACGAATAGCTCCATTGACGAAAAGGATCCATTTTAAATTCGGTAATTTACATCCAGCCGGAACTCAATCTCCGCGCCCCGTCCTCAGCCCGTCCTCACGGCGCAGCGCGATGGAAAATCGTAAGATTCGTGGGGCGACAGGCCCTTCTTTTTCACTCTCATCCCCTCTCATCCCCCGGCCGGCGCGCGCCCCTCCGTTAAGCAGGTCCGTTTAATTTACCCGGGGGCCGCTCGCAGCGCCTGCTTTCTCACTGTCACCCCTCCGCGCGACGCGGCGCATCCCCGCGCTAACGGCGGCGCCGTTGGATTTCTGGGTGTCTTACGGCCGCCCGTAAACATGGACGCGTAATATCCAGCGCGAAAGCCTTCGCCGCGCCCGCCACGCCCGATGAACTCTCTTCCACGCACTTTTTCCCCGGCGCGAGCGACTTTTCGGTTGCGACTTCCCGTCCTGTTTCTTTGTGGTCATTTCACTCTTCTTCTCTGTACAACGCACTTCCTGATTTCACGTTGCGACCCCTTCCTTCTCCCCCACATTCTGCCTTCTATTGTTTCCCTCCTTTTTTCATTATTTATCTCCTCTTTCCTCTTCCCACTTCGTCCTTCCTTTCTTCCTCCTCTTTCCTCTCCTCCTTCTTCTCCTTCCTCTCCCCTTTTCTCTCCTTCTCCCCTTCCTCTTCTCCTTCTTTTCCTTTTTCTTCTTCCTCTTCAGCTCATGCACCCTCTCCTTGACCATTCTGCTTTTTCCTTCATATACCTTTTTTATTCCACATTCACCAAGCAGTCTCTTCGATATTTCCTCTCTATTTGGCCCGCTGTATTATTCCTCCCCTAATTCTCGCATCTACAGACACTCCTCCCTCTTCATCTTTTTTCCTTGGCCCTTCTTATTCCTTTACCTTCCAATCTTCCCTCCTATCTTCTTTCACATATTCGGCGGTCCTCTTCCTTTTGTTTTTCTCTGCTAACTCCTCGTTTTCGTCATGTCTTTCATCCACGCTCCTAATTTTTCTGCCTTGTGTTTTCTCCTTCTTCCTCTTTATTCCTCCTCCTCACTCCTTTTTGTCCCTCTCCTTTCTTCCTTTTTATTCACCTCTCTCTTCTCCCACCTCCTTTTCTCTCTCCTCCACTTCTCTCACATTTTCTCTCTCCTCTTCTTCCTTCTCCTCTACCACCCTCCTACCTCCTCCTCCTCCGCCCTCCCCCTTCCCTTCCGCACTCGTGCTCCCTCCTCCTCTTCCCCTTACCAACCCTGTTCCGGCCTTGTTATAATTACGAACCACCCTTGGAGCAGCACGCGTTGGATAGGGCGTAAAATGAAATCTTCGAAAGCGGTGATGAAGACTTTGACTTAATGAGGGAGCCGAAAGGTCGGGTGGCTGGAAGACCGCTGCTTTTCGGACTCCCCGACGCCTCTTTTTTATTATTTTCTATCTGGTTTCCTTTTCGCTCGGGCGGCCTCGCAGGTGCGGTAGAACGGAGAGGTTGCACGAGAATGGGGAGGGTTGAGGGAGGTCATGCAGCAATGCAAGGTATGCAATATAACCCCCGTGTGCCGCGCGTGCCGAGCCGAGCGCCGAGCCGAAGCGTCGCCGGTGCCGAGCCGAGCCGAGCGGCGGCGCCGCCTGCCGTGCGGCCCATTCTGTTATTTGCTCGGCGAGGGTCTGGTTCTCTCGCTCGGCGGGTTTCTCGCTGGGCGACACTCATCGGATGTAACATTCATGGCTGCGGCGGCTGCTGTTTGAGCAGCAGGTGGCGAGAACACAGGCGGAAGGTGGGGGTGGGGATAAAACTAGATGAGACGTGGAGATCCGACCTCACTTCATGGGGTGGAGGCATTCTGAGCTGACATTACGTTTTGTCATTATTTTGAAAGTATATATTGTGAATAAAATATAATTTTAAAGAAGTGGAAAACCTTGTTAATAACAGAAAAATTTCGCTTTAATCAACTTGAATTTCATAAAACCTTGGAGATATTATGGAGAAAATACAGGAATATATCAAGCAGTCGTCAGTCTGGATTGCGTCATGTCCTAATCTCCTAAAATCTGGCCCTGTGTTTTATGCTAATTTGATTGTTCTGAAGAGCAAAGTAATTGAAAAAAACATAACGCGAAAAAATAACAAAAATTACTGATAGTGATTTTAGTTATTTTTTTTTCTTTTATATTATTCGTTCGGCTTTAGTTTTTACAATTACTCTAATACAACGAAACTTTTCCAAATGACTTTTCAAAAAACTTACAGGCGAAAATTCCTAAGTGGTATGACAATGGAAACGTTTATGAAAGTAAACAACTAATTAAAAATTGTACATTTACGTGTGTACAAATTTGAAATTTCATATTATTAGCTAAGACAACAAAGGTATGCGAGTGAAATATAAAAAGGAGAACAAAAAGAGACAAATTATTAATCTCTTCGTTTCTTATCGCTTCTTAAGAAGGAAATAGTTGCTGGTGTTTTTGTTGATGCTGTGGGAAAATTATTATACAAAATATCGATAAATATATGTTCGTAATAATACAAAATACTATTAGCACGTCATTATTATATCATACTAAACACGTTAGTTGATTTTTTGTTGTTGTCACGAATATAAAATATCTTTAAATTAAATTTATTATTTGAATTCAATCATGTATGTATAACAAAATTGTTGATAATTAATAAATTTCACTAATTGTTTTAGTTAACTTGCAATTTATTATTATTTTTAATGTGTCAATTATTGTTACAAAATGACTGCTTTTATTCACTACAATTACATTTCGATTTCGTATTCTTTGTTCGCTAATTCCTGACAAGATTCGTCCGTCTAACACCATTTTATTTCAACAGTTTAAAGTCTTAAAACCGGGATACAACTATCTCAGTCCATTCTTCGCCAACAAATTACCCGGGACTCGGCTGCTACACGGTAACTCGGCTACGGAGTGTACAAAGCCTGCCCCGCCAGAGCGGGCGCTAGGCGCAGTGTCTTGAGGCGAAAATAAGAGAATTACCCGCAGGTTCTCGTACGCGAGGCGCATGCAAAAGAAGCAGCGAGAGCACAAGTTCGCCGTGGATTTAATGATCTTCGTCCGTGTGTGCACCTCGCTAAAGGGAAGCCCGCCCCCGCACAGGTAGACTCCGCGGCCACCTCTACTCCTCCTTACGCTTCCTCCACTCATTACTGTGCGTCACATTTCAATGCGGACGGCCGACTGTGGCGTCCTTCTCAGAAGACCGTGCTGGGAATACTTTAATGTTAAAATATACGAGACTTAAATGCTCCGGAAGTTTAGTATCACGAGAAGGCTAACGCGAGAAGACTGGTGAACATGACTCGTTAAACTTACTAAATGTTAAATGTGAGGAAATATTTTTTCACGAAACTTATCAAGATTTTTCTGGAATCACTTGAGTAGTGAAAAAAACGTTTACTGGAATTACTTGAAAAAAGTACACATGCACTATTATGTTAGTTTTTGTAGTTTAAGGATATGGTACATATTTTTAATTGAATAAATTACAATCCCTTTTCAAACAATCTGTATTGGCATATTAGATTCATTTAAACAAGTAAAAATATTTTAATATCATTACAGTGTGTGTGAGGCGTTGCAATCCATTCGTAGAAAAGAAAAATAGAAATTCCGTTCCGTTGTATTTAATTACCATGATATAAAAAAAGCCAAACGTATTTTCTGTAAGGAAAATGTCTCTTCAAAATGGGTGGGTAGCGTATTTATATCAAAATTTGAATTTATTACGGCTATCAAATACGATCCATCTTCCACGAGAAGGTCAAGTGAGCAAACATACGTATTTTGAGCATGACTGAGCATATCTGAACTTTGGCGAAGACCATTCTCAGCTGTTGCGTTCATTTGCCTCCATCACGATATGCTACTCGCCCAGTTCTCTGGCACGCGGTTCTGCGTTTTGTGGAGATATTCAACGGGCGTGCAATGTGTTCTCGAGAACTCTACTTGTTCCTCCGCTCTACATTAACCTAGTTCTGACCTTTTCCTTCTGTGTGAACCGCACTCTTATCTTTCTTGGTTCTTCTCTACCGCGTAAAAACCACTGGCCAGAACTGGAGATAATATTTATTGTTTGAGATACATTAAATGGACGCGAAATTTTATGAAGTTTAGTTTGAAATATAATCTATTTGTGTGTGTCTTTTAAATAAATAATTTTGTTTCTACCCTTTCATTTAATTATTAGTATCGTATTAGGTAATGATCTATGGGTGGCATTGTCAGATGTTAGTTATTAAAAATTCCTAAAGTAATTCGTGTAATTAGATATCGTTATCTTGTTGAAAATCAAACCATTTTAGAATGGAATTAAGAACTGCAAATATATAATAGAGGAAATATGTTTCAATTATGTAAATATATCATGGTAAATTGATATATTAGCCAGGATAAATATCAAATCTCAGTTAATTAGAATGAGGAATTAGCTGTGCGATTAAATTTTAGAATACTGCAAATTCAATAATGCATATACTTTGGAAAGCATCCATCTCTCAAGAGTTACAAAAGCTGGGAGGCAGGCGTTCTCTGATATGTGATTCACGTGTATGTGAATACGTGCAATATATATTATAAACACAGATAAAACACGGACAGCCAATCTGCTATTTATTTTATTTATGAGTATCGAAAATAAAATTTTGCGTAGATTTGCATTCTTCCCTCTTGATAAAAGTTTGCGATCTCTCTCCGCTCTCTCTCATCAACGAGCGATTTCTTTGCTTTTCTGACGAATTCCTTTCATTTGAAGCTTATTTGTTCGGGTACCTTTCTCGTTAGTCCGTTAAGGTCGCTGAAAGCATTATAATTTCAGAATTGCATCAATAAACTCTGTTTGCACCAAGGATAATTAAGGTCATTAGGTCTCAGCTCTTTCCCATTACTAGTAGGGGGTTGTATAATCTGGTCGTACCAGGATGGTAATCAAAACGGTTCTCAAGAAATGAGTGCAGTTGAATGACCATGCAGTTATTGTGTACTGGACAAAGTAACTTATTAAGAGCAGTGTTAGAGTCATAGCAAAAGAAAGTGTCAAATCAATGAATCAAAGAATGGGCTTCACATCATAATAGTACAACTTTTCAATGAAAGGTTACGTAGATTAGATATTAAATTTGAAAATATTGAGAGTAATACTAAAAAATAAAAGTAAAAATGTACAATGAAATGGGGGCAAGTAAATTAGAGATAGACAGACCCGGCCGGGCGTATGAACTGCCGGACGGAGAGTTGGCCAGAAACACAAACGGAAGAGAGACGATAACCAAACAGACGGAGGGAGAGGCAGACACAGACACATAGAATTAATGATTATTCCATAAATGATGAGGGAGTAGTATTGTAAAAAATAACAGGACGGATAAACGAGGATACAACAGAAAACATTTCAAATTCTATTTTGTTCGCCGCAGCTGAATGTACTTGTAGATCGTCCAAAATTTGAATCTCAGTCCGGCTTCGTCATCTCACAGGCAATGTCGTTACCTCTAGAGCATTGCGGACCGGGAAGTTCTAGGGTTCAAATCCCGACGCTAGCAGATATTCGACACTAACTTTAGAGCTGGGCTGAACTCATACACTGTTTGGAAGAGAATTCTAGCAACATTCAGCTCTAATTGGGTCTCTGGACAACAAAATAAGGAGCCACCAACATAAGGTAGCCATGCATACGTTGGACAGTCCCAACGACAGACAGACGCGTTTCGTGCAATGAGACTCTGCTTTCTCGACTCCTGTGGGCTATCTTCGCTTATGTTCGTGGCTCCGTATTACACTGTCCCGTCACACACGTGGCTGTTCAGGCCAGCATTTTCAATAGTTTCTCCAATAAATATTAGGCGAATGCCTGAACTGTACACTAACAATCGAGCCACAGACCGCGCGCAATCTTCCCTTCCTCTTCTTTGTTTCTTTCTCTTCACACGCATACATACATATGGGTGCACTGGATTCTCTCACAAGTCGGGAGGCAATTGGGGAGCTTAGAGCTTGTCCCGGCTAACGCATTAGCGTTGCCTCACGGGGATAGGGAAGAAAAACCTCGCGAGTCGAGTGCCGAATGTCGTGTTCCCATGGACCACGACCACCACCTTCCGGGATATAACATGCATTACACTAGTGTTTACAATGACCTCAGTAATTGACTTGCATACTCACTGTATCAGTCAATGTCTCGCTGCCTCACTCCCTCTTACTCACTCTACGTACTCAATTTCTCAATCTCTATTTCTTTAATATTTGTCAATCTCGTTTTCAAATTCTCTTCGTCAATCTCTTTCCCAATTTCTCCTCCCCAGTTTCTTAATTTATCATTCAATCATTCTCAATTTAACTCTCAATCTCTTCCTTCATTTTTCATTCATAATATCTCTCAATCTCTTAGTCTTTTTTTAATATCCATCAATGTACCTTTCAAACTCTTTCAATCTCTTTCTCAAATTCTCCCTCTTTATCAATTTATATCTTTCAATATCTTTCTCCATTTCTCTCTCAATCTCGCTCTTAATATCTCACTATCTCTCTCTGAGTCTCTCTCGACATCTTTCTCACTCTCACTCTCTCTCTGTCTGTCTGTCTCCTCAGTCCCTCGCTGACTGATTTACTTGAAGCCCGGCGCCCAGTGGCACCTCCCCGAAGCGCATTCGCAGGCCGCCTGCCTGCCTGCCTGCCTAGCGCAGCGGGCGGCGGAGGGAGCCTGAGCGCGCGCGGGGATAACGGCGGCGACAGCCACTCAATCCTCTCCTCGCCGCCCGCGACAAGACCAGCGCGGCGGAGCACGGGCGGCTGCCAGGTACGCCACCTGTGTCAATCCCGCCATTATAATTTCATTAGCCTAATTACGATGCCGGGCGCCGCCGCCTGCCCGCTGTTTGTCACCCGCGCCGTAAATAATTAGGCATTCAGCGGGCGCGCGCCCGCCCTCCCGCCTGCCCGCCAGGCGGCGGAAACTCCGGAGGCGGCCCGCCCCCTTCACTCCCTCGCACCTCCTCACTCTCCTTTCCTCCCTACTTCCCTCCCACGCCTGAACCCTTCCGGGCCCACCGTGCCAGCACCCACCACCCTGTGGCCCACCGTTCCCTCCGCTTTATTCCCGTTCCTTCCTCTTCCTCACCATCCTGCTAGCCCTGTGAACCCTTTCCCTTCTCCATTTTTGTCATCTCTCCCAGAACAGACGTCACCATATGTACCACTACCGTCTCCGACTCTTTCATCTTCTCTTCTATCTATCTATCATCTTCATTCCTTACATTTCCTTTTTCTCTTGACAAATCTGTAAACCCTCTCTTTCGTCGTGTTCGTTAGCTTTCTCAGCACATCCGTTTTTCCTCCCCCCTTCCTTTTTTTCCATTCCAAGTCTTCTAACTCTTCTTTGCACTATTTTTTGCATTATTTTTATCTCCATCCCGCCTTTCCATTCAATTCTTTCCTCTTCCCTCCATACCCTGGCTTACCTGTGTCCTCCGTGCCAACGTATTCGTCATCCCCCTTTCATATGCATTCCTTCTCTCTCCTTTCCGTTCGGGCTACCACAGCCCCTGGCCTTTGACCCACTCCGATTACAATTTATGTCATCCTCCCCTCCACGTCTCCTTCCCCTCTACTTCCTAACCTTAACATTGGTATTTTTTTCGTTTATTTGAATTCCACTCTCTTCCATGGATTTCATTCTCTTTCAGTTCACTCTTTTTTCTCCACAATCCATTTCTTTTCAATCTGATTATTTTCTACTTATTTCCCTTCAAATCCTATCCGCTTCCATTCCTTCCATTATCCACCATCTCTTCCATGCTACTTCCTCTCTTTCATTTATTCCCAATTATTCACCTTTTTTCCGTTCGTGTCACCACATAGTCGCCTTGAAACATTGTTTTTTTGCTATTTCTATCATTGTCATTCACAATGAAATCGTTAATTTTCCTGCTCCCACAGTCACAAATTGCTGACGCCATTTTCATGCCTTCCGTCTTCCGCGTCCATCGGCCAAGCTCAACTACCACCAACTACCAATTGCTCTCTGGATCAACTGATCTTCGTGTACTCCTTTAGCGTCCCTATTTTCCAGCCTCTGTGATTTGCCCGACACTGTCCTTGCCTATGAGTTCTGTCATCTTACCTGAGCCATGCGTCATTATTTTCGCTGAAAGGATCGCGTACACATACAACCGTACATCTAACTTGTAAATTAATTCTATCACAAGCCCTCCGACTTTAATATACCATCGCCCCTTACCCTTCTGCCATCCATGTCGCTTTTTTCTTAAGTCTTTAATATTCGTAAATATTTTTTCTCTGATGTCCATCCATTTCCTGCTCCACCGTCGTCAACTCTTCTATCTCCTTAGATTTTCTGTTCTACATTGGACCATTTTTCATCTCCTCAATCATCACATTCTTCTCTTTCCAACCAATTACTCCTACTTGGTTTGCACTGGCTGGAACAGTTCCTCACCAAACTCTTCATGACCTTATTATTGACACTCTTCACTCATTTTTATGTTCCAAAAAGTATTCTCTGTACAAGTCACAAGTCGCCGTAGAACTATGTAACTGCCAACGTACTTCATTGTGTGATGATGATTTTTCTCACTGAAATGCTATTTGTTTCCTTCATCCTTTTCATCATTACACACGACACTCCCTATAAATAGCGTGCTATATCGCAGTCTCAACGTGAACCATCACAAACTCAAGTTATCTTTGTTGCCAGAAAGATTTAAGTCATAGCCACTCCAGAGAGCCATTTTTTTCACCTTTCTCCTTTTCATTTATGTATCTAAAATCAATTGCAACTATAACCTTTTCTTCCTTCTTAATCAAGCACATGGTGTTATCTCTAATTACCAGCTCATCTCACACGTTGTTGTTCGTTGTCCTATCATCTCTTCTTTCATATACGTTTACATGCATTTCATTATTACATACACGCACGCTTACAAGCATTTTGAGTCAGGAGACCAGTCAGAGGCTTAGAGCTTGTACCGACTGAGCGGTGCGTAAGGGCGGAAAGTACCTCGCAAGTCGACGCCAAATCTCACCAATCAGCAGGGAGGAATACATCCACCGCCTGACACGAAAATATTCACTGCACTAACGGGACTAATGACCATAACAGCTAAAGGCACGGAAACATCAATAAATCAATCCGCTCTCCTCGTCTTCGTTTCATTGTTCCATTATTATTTTCATTATTATTACTATAATAATAATAATAATAATAATAATAATTATTATTATTATTTATCTTATTTATTATTTGGTTTTGTTCCCGCTCCCTGCGGGCGCGCTGTTGCACGTCCTCCCCGAAGGCGGTTCTACGCCTCGCGTTCTCCCTGAGGCGTGTGTGATGGGCGGCGCTGGGTGTGCGTGGCACTGCGATGCGAAGGCCGCTCGGTTCGTTGCGCCTCAGGCGGGGTACGCTAGCAGGAATATATATGTTGGAGGAATTACCCCGCATGCCGAAATGTAGGTCAGCGCCGGATTTCACCACTAAGCGGACAGAAAAAACCCACCTGGCATAACCAGGTACAACGGTTACTACCAGGTATAATTAGTTCATTGTACTAATTGGATTAATGACTGAAAACTTTAATCAATCAATCTTCTCTCCTCGTCATCATTGCCTTGTTATCCCGCTCCTGGCGAGCCGCGTCTCCCCAGAGCAGTTCCGGTGGCGGCGGTGGCGTCCGCTGCGCCCTCGCGTGCTCCCCGAGGCGTCGGTGGCGGGTGGTGCGGTGGCGCTGCGGTGGCGAACGGGTCCACCGCGGAGCGAAGGCCGCTCGTTCGTTGCGCTCAGGTGGATCGCGCCCCCTGTTGACTCGCGCGCCGGCCGCTGCCCTATTTCATTATTAGCTTTCCGCTGCGGAGGGGCCGTGCGCAATGTGGTGAGCATTTCCGGTCCGCGGGGAACAAGATGGCGTGGCCCTGGAAAGTGGTGGGAAACTTGGTTGTCGACTGGTGAACGTTCATGATAATTCCGACTTTTATGTCGTTTGGAGTGTTTACGTTTAGCGTGGATTATCAGCGTTTTGTTTAATGATTGGTCTAAAGCAGGAAACACCATTCATTGAAAAGAAAAGAAGCAGAAATAGGGAATATAACTTCTGCATTTAGACCAATCTCCACATTTTATTACAAAGTTATTATATAATTATCTTAAATCAATAAAATTAATTTATCTCAATTCAGGTTGACCATTAGTTTTAAAATAATTTTCTTTCTCTGTGTACTCTTTCGTATTTTTTTACAAAAATAACAATATCCTGGTCAATGGTATGTAGAGGATACACTTTGTGTTCATGAGTTTTCCACTAGACGTTGAAGGAGTCTAAAAAATAATTTTTCCTAATATTAACTATATTTTTCCATTGATTTGAAAATAAATCATTCATCTTTTTTAATCTTCAAATCATCTTTTTTCATTTAAATTATTTTCTGTGATCTTAATAAAGTATTAGTTGTAGTGATTTGATTTTAAATAATTAACGTAGTAGTTGCAAGTGGACATGTAATATTCTCTGTATGATTTGGTCCATATGTCTTCATAAATAATACATATATTTCTTCAGAATATGCTATTAAAATGTATTATTATGGTATTATGAATTGTTTATTTTACAAGACAATTATTGCATCGTCTCATGAAGTGTGCTAGTAAACTGGTAACATCGATCGTTATAAATGAGTATGTCGGTTTCATTGTTTACTACATATACCACACAAGCTACACAAGAGTGGGTATGAACAAGACTTTTTTTAAGAAAACCTGATTCGCAAAAATTTAACAAAGACCATTAGTCGGACAACGGTTCTTATATCCATGTTCTTGATTATTATCTATTACACTTAACGACTTCATATCATAATTTGATAAGCCCATTGCTATCGTAACTTATTAACATTTGTCTCGTAATATCTGTTGATTCTCGCCGTTAATTTGTTGAGAAGTGTCGTAAAATTCTTCGAATAATGTCAATAATTTCACAATTTTATTTACATTATTTAATGTTCCAAAAGTGCTCCTGTTCGATATTTTAACTTTTGGTATGAATGAATTTCTTAAAATGAGGGTTTTAATTTGATATGAATTTGCGTATTGAAGAAAATATAGTTATTAGAAAATGTAATTCTTTGCAACACAAATAGATCTAGCCGACATTCCTTTTATAAACACATTCATAATTAAAGTGCCACCTTTGTAGCGCACCTCTGGAAGTTGACAGTTTCCATTGACAATAATCCATTACCGTTTCCCCTTACCTTCCTTGTCTCAATATGAATGAAACTCAGTGTAGAAGCCCAGAGAAAGAATCATTAATTCCAACCAATGAAACATTTGAAAATAGACGTCGGCTGACCTTTAATTTCCCGTGCGACGTATCCATTATTGCGTAGCTCCGAAGCTCAAGGAGGCCGCGCGGCTGAAGCAGGGGGCCGTGGTGGGATGGGAGGGAAGTGGCGGGCGGGGCGGGGAGGGGACTGGCGGCGCACTGCTCCCCGGGAAGAGAGGGCGCTGGGCGGGGGTGGGGAAGCGCTGCACATTAGTGCAGTGCCGCTAATTTCAGTGGCGCCCCGAAGCCTGAGCCCGCTGCGATCGAAGCTATATGGACAAAACGCGATGGCGGCGGCGGCGGCGGCCACCGGCATTAAGCGCCGGGGCCTTTGAGGAGGAGCTTACCCGCGCCCCCTCGCTCTCACATGTATATAGGAGAGCGACGGCGATAGCTCCGGTGACCCGGTCCTCCCCGCCCGCGCCCAGCCCGCGCCTCTCTGGCCGCTGCTCGTCTAGACGGCGGCATGTTGCCGTGGGTGGCGTTACTCCTCGCCGCTGAATGCCTGCGCCAGCGCCGTTCCGTCTACATTCAACCCAGAAATCTACTCCGCCTCAACCCCTGCCCCATCTCAACTCCCTGTTCTTCTTCAACCTCCTGTCTCTGCGACAACCGACCCATCCCCGACCCGCCCTCTCTGTCGCTGCATCTCATAACACGGTTCGCACTATTGCTATTAGTGTGGTGGTGACGTAATCTTTTCATCGTTCAATGTAGCCTTCATGCCGCCTCAGTGCCGTTCCGTCTACAGGTCAACCTTAGCCAACCTGCTCCGCCCCAACATCTGCCCCATCTCAACCTCCTGTTTTTCCTTAACCTTCTGTCCCTTCCTCAACCGAACCGCCCTGCTCTCTATGTTGCTGCATCTCATAACACGGCTCGCACTGTTGCGGTCGGTGTGGTGTTGACGTAACATTCTCGGCGTTCAATGTAGCCTTCATCCCGCTTCAGCGCCGTTTCGTCTACAGTCTACCCCTAGACACCTCACGCCCCACATCCCCGTGCCCTGCCCCCGTGCCGCCACAGCGTTTCCGTGACACTTGTATACCGCTCACTCCAGACTGACCCCAACCCCACCCCAAATCTACGCCAGACTTGTTTCAAAACCAAACCAATGTTAAACCCATGCGGCGGCGATGGTGTAATGGTTAGCGTATCGAACTGTTACACCCAAGTTCGCGGATTCAAACCCGATCAAAGCCGTAGATTATGAAGGTCGAAACCATGTTTCGTACGCCTTTCTTCGGAGGGGAAGTAAAGCCGGCTGTCCCATGTTTAGTAGATGTACTGCATGTAAAACATCCTCAAGCCTAAATGAGGCCTCTGAGCAAAATTGAAATCGCCTGTTTTGTCGCCCATGTAATACCTCTTTTCTCCGCCAGTAGGTGAAAGAAACATAGCGAAATTTGTGAAGTCAGACGGAAGAACGAGCCTGACGACCAGAGTTTCGCCACTAGGCATTAATTCAATTTAATCTTCTTGGCTGACCCGAGATGCTGTGTCGAAGTCGCAGGTGATCAAGTTTTGGCAGTTATATTGCGAACTTGACTAGAACGAGATTGTGTCTCTGCATCCTGCTCCAACCATTCCACCCCCACAACATTACTACCAGTGTCCCTCCCGAAATTCCTGTATAGTCTATTCTCTCACCCCGCAGCTGTGTTATCACGATTTTCTTTTCCTCTAAATGCCGTCACCGATCAACTTCGGCATCACATCAAACTCTCGTATCTTATGGTGTCACATACCTTCCATAGTAACATACCTTCAACTAGAAGCACTCACTTTGCTGGATTTCCCGCCAGTATCATGTCGTCTCCCCACTAACGTATCGACGCTATCGTATGCCCTCATTCTAATCGTATATGCAGTCGGGAGGTTAGAGCTTGTATTGAAATATTTAATCATTTTGAGAGTGGGAGAGTTTTTAACCTGAGTCTTCATACTTGCGATGCACTTTTTGTGAACGTATTTTTGAGGTCTCAGTTACTTATTTCACATAACCTTTTTCTTTTTCCAATATTTACAAAATCTATTATATATGAATTTTCATTCCAACATATCTGTGACATTTCAAAAATTATTCATTTATATTTTTGGTCTGCTGATCGTCATATCAGAGTGCTTTACGAGGTATGGTACATTAGCTTTTCAGAGAAAGATATCCAAATGATGCATCATCCATGAAGCTTTTATACCCCTTTCATACCGACCCACAGAGCGAATAATGTAACTAATATTTCCTGGAACTACAAACAAGCAGTATGTTCGAGTTGCGTCCATGCAGAAATCATGAGTAACAAGAATATAATTAGCGAAAGAGCTGCTGAATATTTCAGCAGAGGAGAGATGCCCTTTTCGCCTCCCAAATGTAACATTTTTGTACTAGCGTTGTGGTTATATTTTTTTAAATTTTCAATTTGACATATTAATTGAATTGTTTGAATTACTTTTAAGAATATTGAATGAATATTTTTTTAACCGTATACTTAATATTAATTTTAGAATCTTATATAGTGTGGCAATGAACATATAAAAAACGGAAATCAGAATGGGAATGACCAATAGGGTTCAGATTGTGACATTTCTCTTACTGTATCTGCTACATACCGTCCTTAAATTAAAATTCATTTGTATAATCATCTCCTAGATAATTTTAGTATCATAGATGAGATTGGCGACTCTCACACGCAATCAGTCTTTATAAAAAAGGTCTCAAAAGAAAGCGAATAATAAGGTTATGAAGACCAGAATATACGGGATGTCTTCGTACTAACCACACAAACCCCTTAACCCATGGCTGAGAAACTGGGTCACCGTGGGTAGGCCAAGGTCCGCAGCGAACGGAAGAACATTTTCTCATATAAACTTGGAAATTCGACCCGTTTATTTTATGTTTGATGTAAGTCATACCATTTTTTAGAACATTCTTCACAGATTCTACCTCATATGTCACGAGAATACAAATTCAAAAATAATACAAAAACTCTTTCAAAGAATGACTTAATGTTTAGGAATTCATCAATAACCTTGATGGTCGAGAGAACGGAACTGTTGGCATGCAATCAACGAATTTCTCAAATCTTTGTTTTCCGTTTCTAAGCATAGAAGCCCGTAAGAGGAAATATTCTACCTTAATTAGAAGAAAATTAGTTTCAGTTATAACAGAAGTCGTAAACTTCAACAAAGAAAGAACATGTTTTAATTATTCGTTCTGCCAACGTGCAATTTACAATTAGTCTTTCCTTCCTTTCGTAATACGTAGCTGGTTTTGTAATTAAGGAAGTAGTTCTCATCTAAAACAGGATTTAAAATAATTAAACATTTCAAAGGAAGTGCCTAATATAGATTTAGAACATTACTTAGAATTATCAACTTTAATTAACAGTGTGTTAATAATCCACATGATTTATTCCCCAACGTTCACAATGTATCCAACTTTACGCCGAATTTCAGTCATGAAATGTAGAATTAGAACAGATGTCACAATTGTCCTATGTCCTTTGTAAGAGGAAGACAGGCGTTAACATCAATCAAATGTCAACAGGAATTGACGAATCATGATTCTGCTTGGTTTGCTTCATGACTGATCTCTCGTCTACTCTCCTATCTCAATTTCTACGCAAGTTTTGTGGATAGACGTTTAACTACAGATCTGATATTGTATACATCTTCATTCCCCAGTTCATTATCAACAAAAATAAGTTAGGACAATAGTTAGAACAGCATTTTCTCATGGAATATTTGCCTTTTGTCTGGCAAATTGAGCATTTCTGCATCATAAAGGTGCATGCCCTGGTTATTGTATGCGATGCTTTTCAGCGCTCTCATCACTCCTGTCAATATCTCCATTCATTGCATTGTGGTACAGTTCACATTGTGTGAATATAAAATATCGGGCCCCAGCAAGGAAGAGATTCTCAGTATTTTCATGTTTTACTCACCTCCGCATTATGTTCGATTAAATACCTACAAATCCACAAAAGACATGTGTTTTCATTCTACATCGCGCACGAAGATTGCTGGAATATCAACATATAAGAAAAATAGTTCGTTCAAACGATATTACACAATTAATTGAATGTTTTTATAATGAAAATTCCTCGTTGGCTCGTTGGTTAGAATGCTCGCTTTCCGCGACGCAACCCCGGATTCGATTCCCTACAGGGGAAAAATTACTGTGCGCTTTCCTTAGAAATTTCCCAGTGTCTAGTGTTGTGTGACGATGAAAAAGTCCAATTCGACGTACAGAAGACCAGTATATTCGGCGGAAGGCAGTCTTCATGCTAACTACAGAAATCCCTTATCCCACAGCCGAGAGGCTGGGCCTCCGCTGTTCGGCTATGGTCCGTATTTGACTGTAGTGCCAAAGAAAAGGACATATATAATGAATACACTTAATTTATGATGTATCTCGTCAATGAAAAGAAACTTAGAAAGAAAAGTAAAAATATCAAAGTTACAAGACATAACTGGCATTAAATGAGAGTATAATTATAGAAGATTATTGATCATATTTATAGAAGGTAATAGAACATAATCATAGAAGTTAATAAATTAATATTTTTAATTGAGGTAAAATAAATTAATATTGAGGTAAAATTGAGGTAAAATAAATTAATATTGAGGTAAAATAAACTAATATTTTTTAATGGAGTGACGCGGGGCGACGCTGGGCGACGCGGGGCAACGTGGGGCGACGCGGGGCGACGCGGGGCGACGCGGGGCGACGTGGGGCGACGCTGGGGGGCGACGCGGGGCGACGCTGTGGCGACGGCGGGGCCGACGGCGGGGCGAACCCTCAGTTGTTTATTGGTGCCGGGACCGCAATGTGGAGCGAACATAGCGACGCCCGGATGGGGGGTGGGGGCGGGGGGTGGGGGGGGGGGGGGGGGGGCGGCGTGGGGGATAGCGGTTGGGACGAAGCCGGGGCGAGACGCAGCAGACGGATCAAGGCTGAGTAGCCGAAGTGGACCTGATCGGGTTACGGGCGTGTCGCAGGAGGTTCTGGCGGAGTGTTTGCTGCGAGTGACCTGATGAGCGAAGGGGGCGTGGCGGGGGCGGCGCGCGGTGCGTTGCGGTTGCAACGCTGCGGGCCGCACGCTCCGCGGCGTCGCTTGGCAGGGCTGGGCGCGCCGGGGCGGCGTGAGAGGTCGCCGCGGCGAGGGAGGCTGCGGTTGCAGCTCGACGAGCAACCGCCCTCGCGGCGCCTCGGCCGCCACCGCGTTGCACTTGGGCTCGCTCCGCTCCGCTCCCTCACGCCAGCGGGAGTAACCGCACCCGTTGGCGCTCCGCCGGGTTGGTGTGCGAACCCAGGCTGGGCAATATTAATTTGTATTGTTATACGTAGTATATATAACTGCTCTAGCCCTCAGTTAAAAGCAGGAAGATAGTGAGACACATCTAAAATTATGACAAAAAATCAAAAATGGCCACCCCTTCCCGAAAATATATTAATTAGAAAAGTGTAATGTGACAGTTAAATGCGTTTTTGAAATATATAAATCATGAATTTTGTAAAACATAAGGGAAGAGAAGGGTTTGAAGAGAGGGAAAAGATGGAACCATCTTTTTCCAAGAATGGCCCAGAAAATATCTTGTAGACCTGTTCGTGGTCGTGCCCTTCATGAATGGCCAATTCAAGGTTTCGAGGAGAAATATTGGCACTGAAAAGGTTCTCGATCAAATAGACTATACATTCGGCCAAGAGATAAAATATTAAGATATGTTCGCCATTGTATTGGACTTTACATCAGGATTTCGATGGTTCAGAGGCATCAGCTGATGCTGTCTGCAGTGCCTCCTGACCCGCTGAGGTCAAAGCAGTTCAAGTCGCGACAGTTGCCAGGATTTTATCGACACATGTCATGCGTAGAGTGGAAAATTCCACCTGTAGTTTTAGGTGGCTTTTCGATTCCGTACTAGTGAATGTCCTGATTCAGTATCCCAAACAATGAGACGACACTGCCAATCTTTCTTACTCTTACTTGACATATCGGACACCCCTTACTTACACCACACGTTATACTGTACACTACAGAGCATGTAAAAGCTTAGAGTTTTGTGCCTGGCTGGGGTTAGTGCTTTTCTGGTGAGAAGACGTGGTTGGGGTAAACACAACAAGCAAAGAAGTAGGTCGGCAGCGGATCTCGCCATTCAGAGGTGGAAAATAAAAACGTTATCTCCCCAGCGACAAAGACCACAAACATATACACGCTATGGGAATAATGAACCATCATACGTTGAAGCTCTCGCAAAAATTTATTTTAAAACAATGTAATAAACGTACTGGTGTACATATCGTTTTGAGTGATAATCAGGGAGAAGCGTGGTCAATTATCTTCTACGCCTCTGAGTTGATAGTCGATAAAAATGGTGGTTTGTTGAGTACAACAGCATGGCAGAATATCTAGTAAAGGAAAACCAGTAGTTGGATCTTATTTGAGGACACCAATATTGAGTCAATCTGATTTTGCCACGGAGTATGTTTTCATTAATAAAATAATGGGATATGAGCGTAATCAACAAATTACCCGCCTCATTAGGGGATCCGTGCGCGCGATATCAAGCTGTGAAGCCATGTGCATCGCGGGACCTAGACAAACGAGTAGGACTATTTCCAGGCGCAAAAGAAAACTCGCCTTCCAGTTCGCCGATGTGGATTTGGCTCGTATGACACGGAATAAAGCCGCTCTAAAATATATCGCTGAGGCCTCTTCTCCCCTCCCACGATCGCACCATCTTGCGCCAGTAACACAATTGTCCCGGTGACGCAAGGCGATAAAATGCATGTCTGCAGGCTTCATGATGTGGAACGTTTTTTAACGAACATGGCTCAATGTCTAACAGGGCGTAATGTTCGACCCATCCAGCAGGGACCCGGGTGCGCGGGGGGGGGATGGGGGCGGGGTGGAGAATTCCGTCGGCTTTCGACGTCCGGCACATCCCGTGGATTTATCTCTCATAAAAATCCGCGACCACTCGCCCGCCCGCCCGCCGGACGCCCGCGCGCTTGTTAGTACACGGACATGGCTAAAGCGCCAACTATTTGTAGTGGAACGTGTTACGCAAGAACCGTATTATACGCTAATGAACGAACGTGTCCGAGGTCGGAACGAAACAGGTGTTTATGCTAATCACGTTGGGTGGCGTGTCCGCGGCCGCGACCGCCAGGTCTCGGCGAGAGCATCGGACATCTGCCGCCCTCCGCCCCCTCCCCTATCTCTCGGTGGTTGAGAGGCAGGTGCGGGCCTTTCTTTCGGACCGCGTGGTTGTGCGGTTGCTGTTGTTGGGCTCCTGATTTCATCCCAGTGTAAAACCGCTTAACGTAATTCCGTACACGAGTAGTATGTGATCAATCGGATGACAAGTATTCGCAAATCATGTGCCTACGAATGTTATTAGTATCTGATAAATAAATTTATACACATGTAATTTAACTGTTTAATGGAAAATAGCGTATTTCTTCTGGCAGCTTCAAAATGATACAACATAATTACATCTTAGATTCATCGTATTAGCAAATGTAAGTTAGACATACGGCATTTCATGTATATTAGACACATAGTGCAGGAAAACTCGAAACGAAGATATATCAAGTCTCAATCACAAACAACGAAGACTAAAAAAATAAGAATATTGAAAAATAAGAATAAGAATATATTCTGCATGTACGTCATCATAACAAATCTGAGGCAAGGAATGAGTTCTGAGCAAAATGTAACTAGTCAAGCAACTGGTATTAAGTTTTCAATCTTCCTTTGTGATTCAAAACATTGGTAATATTGAATACAGTTTTGAATATTAATAATGATACTGTAAAGTTGCTACATAGTATTTATATTTCTCTGACATGTGGTTGATATATAACTAATGTTATCTAGACGAAATTGGTTAGTTCTTCGACTTATAGGCATTCTAGCACCTCTACCATCCACTAAATCTACTTTAAAATAACCCTTCCTCTCCACTGCTTACTCACTTATTACATGTTATCGGCTTGTTGACTGTACGTTGTTGATTCCACGCTTTAGGTCAAATATGTTGGGCGCTTGTCATCGATTATTTTAATATTATTGTTGTTATCGTTATATATTATTAATGTTGTCTTTTGTTAAACCTTCGGTTAATGCTCCTCAATACTAAACAATAAAAGTAGATTATTGATTACAGGTAATAAATTATGCTTCTACTCTATTGACCCATCATTTTTTTTATTTTAAACAAATTTTTCAGGGATCTACAATAGTTATATATCCTCGAATAAGATTTCTCAGCATTAATGTTTTTATATACGTTCCAGCAATGTATTACTAAAATATTTGCGTTCTAATAACTATATCTAAAGTATGTATTTAGCTAAGCAATTTTAGTACAATTTTTGAAGCAGTCGTATTGCAAAAGAAAGCAAATTTGGCTGAAAAAGATCTTTAGAATTTTGGTATACAGCATTCCTTCCATTGTAATAGAAGATTTCCGAAAATTATTGAATTAACTAAATTCCGCTAATTCATATCTTCATCCACTGGATTATCTTCACTAACGCCGTTGCATTTCCTGCAATTAAAGTTATCAGCTTAAATTATTAACTTGAATTCTGTAATTTTTCATGCTATTTCTAACATCCGAAATTGTTCTAATGAAATACGGCGATGCTGTTAGCTCCAATATTACACCATATTAATTTCGTTGTTTGAATATCAGTAACTTATTCCCCATAAAAAAGTGCTGACAATATTATAAAACTACCTTTGATACCATCTTGCAATGTTTTCAACCAAAATAGTTACCCCTCAGAATTGTTCGCCAAATACCAGTCCTGTATAAGACGTATGTATCGGGGATACAGAATCTATTACCCTCACAATTTATTTCTTAATGGTAAGTTCGTTAGTGCTTCAAAAACACTAAACAAATGGCGTTCTAATTAATCATTGGGGTGCTTTGTATTGTTATGTTTGGTGTCCAAAACTAAAAATTTGCAATTTTCATTAATTTTAATTTTGCTCTTTCAGCCCTTAATGCCTGAATATATTATTGATTTATTAAAAATCCATTGTGTTTAGAAAATAATGATGAGATTCGTAAGTGAAAATGAGAAAATCAGCAGGTATCAATATTGGGTCTCTGGCCAATCTCAGACATCATTTCACTGTCATATCTGAACATTGATGCTCTTTCTTTTACGTGAAATCGTGCGCGTTTTACCACCTATTTTTATGGGCGGAAAAGTAAGAAATAAGTTTTATATCCTAGTTGCATTCTACGATAAGTGAGAGCAGTTCTTCGAACACACAAGGCAGAGAGCGTTGCATGGAAACATCCGGGTTTACACACACACACACACACACACAGACACACCTACAACATCGATCAGAAGTGAAACAGAACCCCTCTCGTCGAAATCTTGCTCGATAGACAGATGGCAAGGTTTACGAGGGGGCATGTTTTATTGAGTCGTTAAATAGAGATATGTAGAGAAATGTTACCCATTTTTGTTGTTAGAAACACTGAAAGGCGAAAGACATACGCCGTGTTTCCGGCGATATATTCTGCATTTACGATTCGCGACCCATAAGACACGACGCTGCCGTGACGCTGCGCAACATCTGACCGCCGCGCAGTGACGACTACGCGCGTTGTAACTCACACACGTGGGCGCCGGTGCGCAGATGCTGCTCTTTCACTTTGGCCCGGGTAGCTTCTGTGAATATGCTGGGGGGGGGTAGTTGTCTCGTAGAACCTAGTTACGAAGAGCTACCACGGTTTCACCATTTAATTTTTATTTTCGTACAAAATTAAGAGAAGCGTTTTAATTTGTAATGAAATTGACCATAATAGAAATTCCTGTATTTTGTATGCACATTGAGACAATTTGTTATTTTGTTTCAAAAAGTACCTCCTGTTGCCTCTACGATATTTTATCAAAAGGTATCTAAATGTGTTGGTATCATTTAATGAAACAAAAGAAATTAATTTGTTTTTGCATTTACATACGTGTAATAACTCACAAGTCATCGTTTTACAAACCAATCTATTCTCCACACATCTATTTAACATATGGCTGCCTCCCACTCAGAGTTTGTAGAGATCGTCCCTGCTTTACCATAAATGTCGCATATCGCCTACGTGACTATGGCGGGATGGCCTGTTTTCCCACATTTCTACATGATTACGCTTTACAGCATTTTATTCTCATGTTTGTATATGAAATAATATTGTATTATTTTCTCATTAGGAATCAATATAAAATTTTGAGGTTTGACTTCCCTACAACTGTTTTATTTAGTTTGTAATGAGACAGAACCGCCATCCCATGGGGGATACGTGAATTAATCTCTCGAGATGGTATTGCAACATCCAATAACATATAAGACATACTATCGATCGAATGAAGCAATGTTAATCTTGTTAAATCTGAAATTCTTCAACTGAGAAAATTTTCATACCTTTTTATGCCTTTCAAAGAGCCAATGGTTTCCTGAAGAGAAAAAGTACTTAGAGGATCGCAGAAAATAATTAAAAAAACATCGAAGTGATTTTAAATTCTCATCTAGTAATCAAAATTATGTAAATATTACCACCGGAACCTAACCATTCACAATCAATATCGTTAATGCAAATATTTTAGTGGAATATATTTGGGGTTTTTTATTTGATCTTTCCAGTTTTCTCGTCGTTGGAATAACAAACACGTATTTTTAAAGCGAACACCGTGATTGAAGTGTCCAACTTTTTGACTTCATGATTACCATCTTACAATATTGTAACGTAATATTTATTAATTTGTATGACACAATTCAGATTCACGGTCTCTACGCATTTATCCTGCACACGATGTCACCTTACTCACGGAGTTGATGATAATTCGTGGCTAGGATTTATATCTATCTCATCTGAGGATTTTGAAGAAGGCAAGCACAATTCGCGACGCCAATGAACACCGGTGGCAACCAAAGGTCTTCAGAAATTTAACTACTGCAGCATAATTTTGCGAAGTAAACGGATGTATCACTTCTCAGTAAAGATCGTAGCTCACATGTACCCCCAATATCTGTGACTGTCCAAAACGTGTCAATAACCGTGACAAATTCAGGCTTATCCTTACCAATGTATTATTTTATATGGTGGTGTGTTTCTTTCTGTACTGTGGGTTAATCATATACGAACTTGTTGTTTTCTGTAATTTTTATCCTTTGTCAAAAATTTTATCTTAAGTTTCATTTGAAGTTTTGCAATATGACATCATTTTGGCACATATTGGCAGAATATATTGTTTCTAAAATAGTATGTGAAACAAATGTTTTATACTATTGTAACTTACAGCTTCTTTCGTTTCTTGTTTTCTTCATATTTTAGTTATCTAAGGCAGGAGTAATCAAATACCGGAGAATGTAAACTCGTCTCTACAGGCTAAACGAGTTGCGCCGTGTTAAATTAAGATATCACAATATGCTACGGCAAACCCGCTAATGCATAAGTCATCCAAGAGCACCGCTCCTGTATTTGACTGAGGAGCTGGACATGAGATATAATTTCCGCGATGTGGCATGTTCTCAGTTGTCCCCATCCATGTTCTTGATTAAACTTGCGCTATGGTCTTAATGCATTGGTTCACAACAAAGATGCCTGCTAGAGGCTAGTAGATAGGTGCACCTCATTTGTCAGAAAAACGCGAACAAATATACGTTTTTTCTTTGTTAAACAATAAGTGTTGAATTAATATACATAATAATAACTTAAAAAGATATATTCAAGTACTGGAAATATTTATATTACATTCAATCAATTTTATATAATCTATATCTTTCTGATTTCGTTACTTCTTATTCCGAAGACGTTGATTGCGAGCAGTCTTAGATATTTCTATTTTCTGACACAAAAGGAAATTTCATAATAGCACTTCATCACTATACAGCATTTCAGGAAAACTCTTGAGTGAGTACGGGCATGCAGATGTGTGTTTTTGACATTCCGTCACTGGCGTCTAGACCATTACCCGCGTATCAGGTGAGGCGTATGAGGCGTCATTTGACGCGTCTGTTTCTCTTGATGGGGAAATGATAATTAGTTTCCGGATCCCGCTGGAAAATTTAATGAAATGCCCAAAAAAGTGTTTTTTCGTGTTTTGGTGCTACGAATTTTGTGATGTCAGGAATGACACCAACTTCTCCTTAATCGATCTATGTACGTGGCACCAGAACCCAAAGACATTTTTTGGTTAGTGCTCCATAATTTTCTTTCACAACGTTGGCAACACTAATGGTGACATCTTTAAGTGAACAATTGAATTACCAAGTGCAGTTACCTGCACCATTGTTAAATTTTCCTAGTACAGTTCTAAGCTTACATCTATTTTGTGTGCAATTGCATACCACTGAACCACATTCTCCTGTCCAACATCTCCAGTATAATTTTTTCCCAATGCCCTAATTTATTATGATGGAACGTTACTACTCGTGACTAGATAAGGTAAATTTGGACACTGTTCCAAGTTACCACATATTTCTATTTTATAGGAATGAAAGAATAAAAATATTAAATTCAGTTTCAGATTAATAAATATTAATGCAAATTGGGAATGAGAATCAAGGAAAAGAAACAAAGTATCCATAATTTGACTAGGAGCAGACGGACAAAGGTCTGAATGAAGTCAGTGTTGCCCCGTCTGTCCGTCTGTGAAGGCCACTAGCGCCTAAACGCAAAACGTACAATTTATCCAAAACTGATATTTCCAGACAATCTTGCTATACTCGATTCCTGAAAACTTTCTTTAAAATTTGGGTAGCATGAAGGTAACCAGCGCATTTTCAAAATTTTCCAAGAAGTGGCCCTAAATTGTTTTTAAAACTTCTTGTAAGAATAGACTAAAGTGTACTTATAAAGGTGGGATAGGTTCGATTTTTAAAGTTAACTCTCATTTCATTCACTCCTCTCTTCCATGGTTCTTGTTTCTACCACGAAAAAGTATAGTTTGAAATGAAAAACATTTTCCGTGGAACTAAAGTTGGAACAGATGTTCCTTTTACGCATTGGAAGCATCATAATTGGGGACTGACGATTTTGGTTCACTGTCTCAAAGATTTACTTAATCTGATAATTTAAGTTAACACAGCTTTTCAACTATGATTGGGTTTACTATTTGAGAGGTATTTTCGAAACACCTTCAGCAACACCATTATAGTATATTATGTAGTGTATGGGTTCACCGAAACACTCGGCCGGAGAATCAGTACGAGTAACTGTGGTCAGAGAGAGGTGGCATCTAGAGCCACTCCGACAGCTTGTGCCAGCCCGAGATGCAGCGTAAAGAGCTTAACTTGGCGTCAGTGACCAGGAGCCTCGCCACGGGGCGCCGCCGCTGATAAATCGTTCTTAAATGGAATGATGTAGCATGCGGCCGCCATTTACTGTAACTGAACTCTCCACCCAGTCTTCCTAGCAACATTTTTCTGTCTGTCTGTCTCCCTCTCTCCCTCCCTCTCTTTCTTTCTCCGTCTCTATCACTCTATCTCTCTCTTTCTCTCTCTCTCCATACCTTTCTATCACTCTATCTCTATCTCTATCCTTCTCTGTCTCTCTCTTCCTCGGTCTCTATCTCTCACTCCTCTATCTCTCTCTCTATCTCTCGCAATCTCTCTCTATCTCCTTCATTTAAGTCTACATTTACGATGATTTTTAATATGTTGTTGTCCATGCCTTCAGGAACAACTCCCAATAACTTTTTCCATTTCATGACCTATTTTTCTTGGATTATCTCCCTTCTTTTTGATTATTTTCCGTCACAAATACACAATTACTTTTAATTGATTGACTATTCCCTTATTACCTAATCACTATTTCTTTTCTCTTGCAACTTACTGTTTCGTTATCGAACATTATCTCATATGCAAAGAGTACCATAAGTAAGCAAAAAGTAATTTCGGCTGTGAAAACGTATTTAATGAAAATGATACAAATCATTCCTTAACAAACAGTAACCAAAGTACCATTTCATTACCTGAATGAAATTTAGTTCCACAGACTATTTATAGAAATCATGAATCAAACATTTTCACATTAGGGACTTTCAAATAACTGTACCGTGTATACTGTGATAATTATTTCTCGACATCGTGTCTAGATGTTTCGGGTGCATTATGTTACTATTCGTTACCATGTCATATTCCGAGAAGATAATTACAACCCACGTAAATCATGATGCAAACAACGTAGCAAGTATTATCACTGAATTTTCGCAATTTGCGGTGGACTGTGGCACACACTCCAAAGGTTGCGACTGTACTGCATTAGAGGAGGGTAGAATCATGCAGCATGAGCTTAATAGCAAAGGATGGATAACATTAAAGAGAACACAAACGTAATGTTAATTAATGAGAGACTATTCCCTCGGTTAAAGCGAGATGTTTGATGTTTCTTTCGGAAGCACATGAGCAACATATTCCAAATCGGAACAGTGAATTGTAAAAACAACGTATATCATCCTGTATATCGAAACAGAAAACTATACTCTTTCTGCTGAATGCAAACGCCCTAAGTTTACAGGAACATACACGATCTATGTAAGAGTCACATCAAAGTATTAACTAATCTGACTTCATTAATAAAAATATTAACAGAATATCAAAATTTCAAATTTTTAGAAAAATCACGATTTGATATGTTTTTACATATTTATGTGACAATAGTAAAATTACTATAGACTTATATTTAATACCAACATCTAAGGAACGAAGTTCAAAAGAACGACCGCAAAAAGAAAACAAAAATACAACTGGTACGTTTATGTGTACCGAGTTTGCATTCAAACATGCAATAAAACTCCTTTTTTTATTTACAGAATTCAATACAATTTAGAAGTGTGGGCTATCTATGCACTTCATAGTAAAATTTGCTGATCAATATATTGCTGTAGTGGAAGTTCAAAATAATGGGTGATTCTAGATAATAATTAACAGGCCATATAATAAGAAAATATGAATTTTTGACATTTTGTGGATTCTAAAATCTTGTAAATATTTAGTTTGCTGAATAAAATGATAATGTTTTGCTCATAATTTTGAAATGGACATTTTTAACACTTAAAAAAATCCTACATTTGCATAAGGTCAAAATGGCAGTCACTTTGGTTACAACTCTTTCATTTGCATTATCCATTTTGAACGAATCATCTCTAAAGCTGTGCATTTCACGAAGTGGTAGCGGAGAGTTCATTTTGTAATGTTGTTTCTACCGCAAAACCTTACCTTCTATACCTATTCACGATGCAAACGTATTTTGTTTACTTGTTCCATGAATGACTGGTTTCGTAGAAGTAATTTCAATACTGATTTCTGCAATATGACATATTTAACACATGTTTCCCATTATCTCTGAAACTACTCAACTACTAAACTATTTTCTATTTTTTGAAGGAGATGAATCAAGAATTAATAAATGTATATGACCAAAATGAATGAAGTATGCCTTATACTTCAGGATTTCTGAATAAAAATACACAAAATATACAAAAATGTTGACTTAAATGTGTTCATGAATGACTTCAAATGTGTTGTAAAATATAAATATATTCAAAATATGTAAATCTATAAATGTTGCAGATACGTAAAACAGATAACGTATACGTTACAACAACATATAAAGAACGAATGAAATGAAAACTAAATTGGCAAAGTAAACGTGAAGCAAGCTGACTAATAAAACATAAAATATTTAACATGAATAAATTAAATGTTTTACATGTAAAAGGTCAGAGGATTACAAATGTAAAAAATAAAAACGTCATTTGTGTTTACCCGTTCTAAAAAGTACGCTACAACAAAACAATATCAGAAGTGATTAAGTTTTATTGAAGTTAATAGTTACACAATTGTATTCTTTCTCGTACTTGTCTTTACGTTTCGTGCGAAGTAATGTTTTCATGACAATGTTAGCTTCTTCAAATATTTTATCCGCAATATGTTCAGTATCTTCCATTTGCAAATATTTCTTGCAAAGAAACACAATGCAAGGCCCACTATAATAGATGTTTTCAGAAGCAATATGAAGTCATCAAATGTATGCTCAGATGGTAAACGTGTATTTGAAATTCTCAAAATTTAAATTATTTTTAAATGGGAACGAACAAGTATTGAATGTAATATGTTATATTTGAAAAGTCGCTGCTATCGTCGCTCGTTTTCTTTAACATACCACTGATGCAATTACACCCATTTGTATCCACTCATTTGGTTAATTACTATAATAGTACATTGTTAGATTTTGTGGGGCATACGGATGGCATTGTTCCCTTTTTCAAGAACTAATTCAACATTTAATATAATGAACCGAATACACGACTGTTCACTACATCGACAGACACTACAGCAATATTATTAATGTGTTCATGGGCAGGTCTGGCTGTAAAAGAACGCCGGAGTTTGGACGAAGGGATTACGAATGGTGAAGATTTCAAATTGCTGTGTGATCTTTGTAAATGTAATCCAAGGTGAATTATCTCTTAGAATTAAGAAAGACTCTTATAAAAAATTCTAATCGAAAAAAAAACTTAACTACTTAACAAAACAAAGTCAAAATGAAACAAAAACCTAAAATTCTTTATTTAGGTATTTGATGTCACAGAAATCGACTGAAAAACTATTGTTACTGAACTTTATTATTCAATATCAATATTCATCTGAACTAAATTTTCTCTTGTATTAGAAACATACGAGTATTTCGGCCAATTTTACTAAAAGTAGAGAAGACGCACGTACATTATTAAGACAGTCTTGGAAGCAAAATTGATCTTCCTTCTTGTGCACATCTTTTGAAATTCATTCTTTTATAATGATTGACACCTGATCGATCCATTTAAAGTACGTTTTAGAAATACCGAACATTAGAGATGTCTTCAAATTTCTGTCTTTGAGAGAATACAAATTTGTCTTAATACATTTCAGAATGGCAAATTATTTGGAAATAAACACATTGAAACGAGATCTCGTACCCAATCACAAAATGCAAATAAAATGACCTGTGGCATAAACAAGAACTTCGTCAACTATTGGAATGTAAATACACATGTTATTTTCATGTATTCTGTTTACAATCGACCATCTCTGAAACCCAAATGAATAACTAGAGTAATTTCGTAGATGATAGACACAGGTTTTCTAAATCTATTGAAGAGTACAATAACTTGTCATTAATTTTAAAATATTTTTTCCTCTTTTTTATTTCTGTGATTACTTCTCAATTCTATTTCAGTTGGCAAATTATACTTGCTTGCAACGCGATTATAAAATAAATTACGTCAATAATTATAACAAAAGCCGCCTATTTTAATTTGACGAATCTGGCAAACAATAGAAAATTATATTTATCTCTAGGCGATAAATACTTAATTGAAAAATCAAATGATTGTTTATTTTACGAATTGTCAGTTACATTTCGCATAAATTTGAAGACAAATTTTAATTTGAAAATCTTGAAAACCTCTATTTACCGTCGTGCAAAATTTAGTGATATGAAAATCAATTACCGAAAGTCGTTAATTAAACAGACATATCTGTAATTTTAGCATAAAAATATTTGAACGATTCCAAACACAATGCATATTGTGTACTTAGAAGGTAATTAAAATGTCTAAAATCACTACTCTATCTGAGCATGTTGAATTAGTGTTTTGGGTATGTTTCATTTTCATTGTAATTTTAGTGTCAATGTTTGTAATAGCTACCCAGAAAGCAATTGCTATAGATATTTACCTTTTTATTTGTAACTATTTATATCGTTGTGAAATTTTATATTTTCTACTGATAATCTATTCTTCAGATAAACTCATTTTATATTTGTGGGTTTCAAGTTTTTTGTGAAATTTCATTGTTTGGAGTTTCCAAGAAAGATAAGATTTAACATTATCAGATAATTGAGAGAACGAGTAATATCTGAAAGTCAGGCTATCATTACACTTTTACTTATATTTCGAGAGTATATGCCTATTTCTCTTTTATTCTGTTATATCATTATAATCATTTAAATATATCCAAGTAAGTGTATCATCCAACACCATAAGTGTCCACTGTATGTTAAAGTAGCATGCAACTTTTCTCGGTTTACTGCCTCACTCTCTCAAGACGTCTGAACCGCCAGGCATCATATCTCGTGATTATTCAGTCACACAGAGGTGACGTATAGCTGCGCGGCCTGCACCCGCAGTCTCGACCCTATCATCAGCCAGATTTTCCTCAGATTACGTCATTACACTTGAGCGCCACTCATCTTCCTCTTCTTTGCTCTCCTCGACTGCAGTCGCCCTCCTCGTCACTTCCCTCGCCCCTCCAAGCACAATCGCCTCCTCAACTGGCCGCCCTCGTCACCGCCTCCTTCGGCACCTCAACAGCGCAGCCCTCACCACCGCCGTCCTCGCCATTACTGCTCGCACCACCATCGCACACGACATTACAACTCTCACTACCGCTCCTTCGACACCACCGCCACCTTCCTCACCATTGCCACCGTCAACACCGCCATATTCATCACCACTTTCGTCACAATAGCCACCTTCGTCACCACCGCCACCTTCGTCTCCACCGCCACCTTCGTCACCACCGCCCCCACTGTATCAACTCTCGCCACCATACCAACCAACTCTCGCCACCGCCGATCTCATCGCCACCTACCTAGCCATCGCTGCCCTCGCCATTACTGCTCTCATTACCTTTATCACAGCACTCAACCACCGCCAGCCCCTCAGTATCGCAGCCATCACATCGTCGTCCTCACCGCCACCGCCCTCGCACCTCATCACACCGCAACCCTCGCCGTTAGCCAACAGTCATTTCCGTCGCCATCATCCCGTAAACCCGGCTCGTCTCTTCCACCTCATCACGACTAACCCTGCCCCCGCTCCCTCACCTCCACCCCCTCAATCTCTTGACCCGTCCCCCACTCCTCGTTACACATCCCTCTTACAACTCCGCTCGCCTACTCCCCCACCCACACCCTCACCTACTCACCCTCACCCACACCCATGACCGTACATGCCTTCGCGTACTCCCCTTGCAAATCACCCTCATGTTCAGGCACCTGCGTCAACGACGACCCTACCCGTATGCCCCTGTGTTCCCCCTACATTTGCCTGCCACTCCACAGCTACTCTCGACATAATTCTCGCATCCACTCTTGCCGAGACATCACTACCGTTTACTACTATTGCCATTAACATCTCCCCACTCTACCACCTACGCCACCGCCATTGCCAGCACCACCCGCTAACCACCACCGCCACACGCCACGGCCACCGCCGGAAAGTCGTCGTCGTCGTCGTACTTCGTCGTCTCACAACGGAGATTTTCATTTCATTATTGGTTCCCGCTCGCTTTCGCGCTGTGTAGCTGGACTCCGCCGGCGCGAGGCGGCGACAGAGCGGGGCGAGAGGGGGAGCACAAACAAAAAAACCCGGCGCCCGCAGCGTCCGCGCAGACTGCCGCTCGTCAAAATGCCTGCGTCTCCTCCTTCGCATACCGTAATAAAAGCGAGCGCAACGACGCAGGCAAACTTCCTCAGGACCAAAAAGGAAAGAGAGACCGAGCACCGGCGGAGGGGTGGGCGAGGACGTACGACCTTATATGCAGCAATACTCGTGTTTCCCGACGAAATTAGATTTCGCTCGGGATATGTAACTGACAAGCCCGTTTTAGGAGGGTCGAGACGGGCGATGGAGCGCGAAAAAACAAGCGTATTTTTGTGCCGCAGGGGGGCGACCGAGGGAGCATGGGGTTGAGAAGGAGGGAGGTTGAGAAGAGGTATGGTGCTCGAGAAGGGCTCTAGGGGGGCAAGCGTGCGGGGGAGGCTGGTGCGAGAGGCGCTCGGAAGCGCGGTGGTGGGGGTGGCGAGAGAGGACGACGCGGTGGTGGCCTATTGATGGCGGCGGAATCCTGGCAGTGGGCAGTGGGGAAGGAGGGGATGACCGGGGGCGAGGAGCGGGGGGCTGGGAGTGCGGGGGACGGCAGGGGCCGGCGGAGCGGCTGCTGAGAATGAATGTGGTGTTGAATGGTGCGGTGTGTTGGGTGGCGGGGCCGGTAGTACTGTCGTGACGTCGGGGGCATGCCACTGGCGTCAACTGGTTGTGACAGTGACTTTTAAGGAGGACGTGAAGACAGAGGATGTCAGGGTGGGGGCGGTTATGGCGGACGTTTCTGGAATAGGGCTGGAGGCTGGGGAGGTATTGGTGGCGGCAGGGTTGGTGTATGCGGGGCGGTACAGCAGACGGCAATGACGGAGACAAGTAATGTGCTTTATAAGCGAGCCCGGTTTCTTGAGTGGCTGGGGGTTGTGTCGTGGATGAAGAAAGTGGTTGGTGAGAAATTGTTCTTGGAAGTGCAGCTGCATCATTTTGTAACTCATTCTATGTTCCGTGGACTAATATTGTGTTATTGTGGAAGTGGATTCAAGGAACGAATTGTTTTCTTTTCGGAATGTTATGAATAGCGTGCTTGTCTGAAATAATGTTGTAATCTCTTGGTTCGAATTCAGAAATGACAACTGCAATCATTAACTCAATATCGCAGAATATTCCGATATTTTATACAGAACAATTGAGAGAAATATATTACATAAAAGATTAATATTTGAAACATCAATTGTGTAATAAACTCTATTTTCTGTAATGCTAACATTTCTATTAAACCCCTCACAAACATTCCGCATGTTAAAATCCGACTTAGTGTCCATGTTAAAATCCGATTGATATATTAGCGTTTCCAAGCGCGTCAACAGCTAATTGTTGTAAGTGTAGTGCATATTTTATCGCGGAAGGTGGAGGTGATGATACCCCGCTGGATGGCGAAATCAAGCGCCGAACAACCCTTCGGTTTGCAAGTTTTCCACAACCAGGTATTTCCTATCAGGAGGTTACCACCCGAGCCGGAAGGTCTAAGCATCTAACTATTCTCTCGATATATGTGTATACGTGTAAATGTAGCGCATGTAAGGGTAAGTATATGTAAGAAAGGAATGAGGATAGGACAAGAAAGAAATGATCTCGCGCAGTCCATGGCCTTTTGTTAGAGTACTGCTCTGGCATTTGCCTGATGTTGATGAAAGAAACAGAAAATTACCAATCAGAGTAGTCGTCCCTTAGAATGTTTCTCTAGACAGTGACTGAATTCGGTCTGCCTGTCTAAATAGTATCAAAAACAGAAACGTTAAAGGTTTAGAGCTTTTTGATTTGTAATAAGAAGTGCTAAGGGAATGATGAAAAAGACTGAGTCTGATATAAAGTAGAAGAACACACCTTGTGTCCTGTCATTCATGCATTGAATTTCATAAATCGTTGGATCTCCATGTTTATCGCATTTCAAAATTGAAATTTTTTAAAACTATTAAAGTAGTAAATTATGTTTATGTAATCAGGCATTAAACGTTTATAACAATGTCACTTGATTATTTATTAGTATTTTTTAGGAACCAACCGATTTTTATAATTGATAAATGCAGAGTGATTTAAAGAGCTGGATTAAATTATATCATGTTGATTAGTACTAAGGAAAGTTTCACAATCCAAAAATTATTTTCATATTGACATATTATTACTGTTATTAAAGTTTACTTCTAAAATATTAATTCGAACTGCTTTTGGGCTAAATACATATTAACTTTCAATAATGGAACAATTTTAATGGAACTCAATCAGAAAAATGACATAAACACACCTAGAAACGGTATAGTTAAAACTAAAGAATCATAACATGATGTAATATTTTCAAAACATTTTGGTTTTGGACATTAATGGTTGATATGAAGTTCAAAAACATAAATAAATAATGATTACTTCTGCTACAATACGAGAGCAATATGAACAAAATAATATCGAAAATACGTAAAATATTTTTGTGATATCAGCAAAGTAATAACATCATAAATACGTACGTGCAAAAGTGTACATACCCTAGTAAATTCGGGATTATGTAAGATTTCATCAAAACACAAAGGGGATATTAACATTGTGTGTGAAATAAATGACTAATAAACCAATTCAGAGATGAAAGCTCGTGCCATTGTTGCCAATATAATTAGCGTTTGCATCAATAAAGTAATTTGCAGTATTCGGTTAATTTGTTTGTGAAGTAGTGTTCTTTTTCCATTCATTAAGGAAAATATGTATTCTCTAGTAAAAGGACTGCATTTTAATAGAATGTTAATATAATATGAACCAGGTACACTTATGATTCTATATGAGAACAAATGTGTGAGCGAGTGAGGACAGTTTTGATATTTTATTATAATAAAATTAAATTTCAAAAATAAATTAATTACGTGCTTTACAGAAACAATATCAAGCTAAAGTATCAAAATTAATAGCTGTTTGATTTAAGAAATGGGTACACACTTTTAATGGTTCTGTTGCCAAAACATAATTAAAACAAATGCTGTAGTAAAATGTCAAACCACCATGATTGTAAATCCCATTCAATTTTAAATTTTGATGGAAAAGTATTTTAAAATCTTTGACTTTAGCGAAATTTTGTTTAATCATATGCTTTGATCCTTGTCCTTTTTCAAAATCTCCACCGCAATGGGAATTTTAGTCTTTCCTTGAAGTTAGAAGAATACATATAAAAATGACTGTAAATTATTTATTTTTCTTCTTCAAGCTTTGAATAATAGGGAAATATTTTAATACACAATATTAATATTAACTTAAAAATGTTTAATATATCTTTGTAATTACATTTACATATTGAAGTTTTCTCTATTTCAGTATTATGTGTAAAATTTATCATTCTACCAGTTAAAAAAACTTGGAAATTAGCATACAGTGACTATAGTAACCTAACAACATTGTTTTCAAATATCATCACAAATACACTTATTGGAACTGGAACACATTTGGTTCAGATACATAAACAAACGAGCGAGAATTCTAGAATATACCATAACTGACTAATGGACTGCGCGTAAAAAAGGGCAAAAAAATTGAAGCGAACGCCAACTTCCAGAATTTTCTCATGGAAATTGGTTCACTGGAAACGAAATCGTTACCGGCAAACGACGAAGCAAACGCATCGCATCGCCTCGTGACAATAGACATTCACATTGTTGAAACGCGCGTCGTAAAAACGTTTGAGGGACGCGGCGCGCCATTCGCGACAAAAGAAAAGCGCGCGCCGGGGGACGTCGATAATGAGCTCGTCGCCGCGGCGCCGTCGACGTCGACAGACAGACGAGGGACGAGGGACGGGGGACGGATGGGTGGGCGCGCTCGCTATGTCCCATTCCCGCCTCGTGCGGCCCCGTCCCAAATCGGCCCGTGCCGGCGACCTCACTTTCAACTCTTTCCTTTTTCCGCGTAGCAGGCCCCTCCCGCCCAACCTGTTCCGCTCTGTTCCGGCCCTACGGCCTCCACCCACCCGCCCGTCCTGCTGTTAGTACCGCTCGTTTCGTCACGCTCCCTCTCCGTGATCGGCAATGAGCGCCACGCCCTATTTCCTCGTCGTCCCGTCCCGTCTCTCCGCAGGTGACCAGCGGCGCGCCACCCGCCTCGCTCCGCGATGGTTTTTGTCTGGCCCGCTCTTCCTGCTCGTCCTGCGCCACGCTCGCTGATTCCGCCTCGTTCCACCCCGGCCTGTTCCCGATCCCACCCATCGCTCCATCCCTTCACTGTCTCTCTCACTGGGTCCGTCTTCGCCTAAGCCCAGCCGTCTATCCAGCCAATACCTGTGCAC
>BOPP01000040.1:4232692-4263920 GCA_017312745.1 Gryllus bimaculatus | reverse complement strand
CCCTCCCCACACACACCTGGATATTTCGCCACCAGTGCACAGTCCCTGCCGGTACAAGCTCTCAAGCTTCCGACTCGTGTGGTAGTGAAGTGCGTGTAAATATAAGTATGTGAGCAAGAAATGAGGATAGAACGAGGAAGATGATGGAAATATCACGATTTGTTTGTTTGTTAGAATACTCTCCCGACTTTCACCTAATATTGATTGGAAAAAGGTTGGAAAACTACCGACCAGAGCAGCCGGCCGCTGAAATTCTTCTCCAGGCAGCGGCTGAATTCAGCGTACCTCTCTGCCTAGTGTAAGAAATCCGCCACCGTCGGTACTGTCTCAGATGTTAATGATTTGTTGATAAGTCGTAAGGAACAAGAGTGTATTGGCTATGTATTGTTTTACGTTCCCCAATCTACATCTGTGTGCATTCACAATATATAAAAATTATAACTCTATTGCATTTTGCATTCTTATTCGTTTACAAATCATAATTCATTTACAAATTCTCTAGCATGTCCATTTTTAGTATTATGCTAACTCTTATATATTCCCAGTGTAACTCGTGTCACGGGCTACCAGTCTTCATCAATTTAGTATTTTGCATCCATTTCCACACTTCCAATATTTTTTTCATTTTTTCCCAGTCATTTTATTGTTCCTGGACCCTTCTGCAGACTCGTCTTTCTTCTCTCTCCTCTGAAAAGCAGTGTCACTGTGTTCTTCCCTTCTCACTCGCTCCTTTCCCCCGCCTCCCGACCCCTCAAGAAGCTCACAACGTCGCTCCCACGCTCTCTATATACCCGTAACCGCTCCATTTTTCAGAGGTGCCCAGTTAAGAAGGCGGTAACCTCCTTTCTTGGCACCGTAACGAGATTTACGTCGATGTCTTCACTCCTCTCCGCGGGAGTTTAACGCCGGGCGACGTATAAAAGCCCTGTCCTCGCCCCTGGGCGGTCCGCGTGGGGGGGGGGCGAGGGTTCAGGCGAAGAAGGAGGGAGATCTGACGGCGGCGAGGACGTGGGGCGGTGCCGTCCTCGTTTGAGGGAATTTTATTACGCACACTGCTGGCCCCGCGCACCTCCGCCCCGCCAAGCCCCGGCTGCTCTCTTGGCTCCCGCCCGCTGTTCGCGGCTTTTACTTATAGGAGACGCGCTTTCTCTTTACGAATTAGCTGTTTATCCATTACCTCTACCTACGTAAATTGTGATTTAATCCATTGTTCTTGAATTTGTAACCAATTCTTGAAATGAAATGCATTATTTTACTGTTAAAAAGTGTATTTCACCGCAAATATTATTTACATTCACAGAACTTTGTCTTCGTAACAATACGATCATTATTATAATTTGTTTCAATGGTATGAAATACAAAAACATAGTGCTACTGTAGTCATTGCTACCAAGTTTGGCATTGTAAAATTTAAACTTACCGACTAAACGTCCAATTTTTGTGTGACCAAAAATTAAAGATAGCGTAGATGAGATTCAGAAAACGAGCTATTTTTACAAACAATGGAAAATATGTAGTCTAATTGTGATATCTTACCCATTGTTAAAATCAAAATAACTTTAAAATGGGTTTTGAGTGCAGAGAACTTTTACTGTCTACGTGTGTGACAATATCATTATTAAATGAATTTACATTATTTGAATGTCCTTTACATAAATAAGGAGTCATACAAGAATTAATTACTGAAAAATATCACTTCAAATAATTTGGTAACTACTAATAAAAATGTATATTACCCCTTGTGAATGGTTATTTATTTTTCATTCAGTTGCATAAAGTGAACGTTGCGGAAATTGATTTATTTTGCGTTTGGGGGTTAATTATTAAGTGCACAAGAGATATGACAATAATAAAAAAACATGAATCAGGAACACATAAATGCATGTCTCGATGTTAAAACTTTGGACAGATTGAATAATGTTTGTAAGTGTGGTTTGTTGTATTGGTGTGATAACAAAGCTCCACGAAGAGCATAGACGAGAGAAAAGATCTTTTATTTTTCGTTTAGTATATATTTCCTCATTTATTTTTTAGGAAGTTAGTTAAGTAGATTTGAGGGTGGGCACGGGAAAAGATAGGACAAGATCGGGCAACGACGAGTATGGAGGGGATACACAAGAATAGATATAAATTTACAAGCATTGCAGGCGTACATAAATTTCTTTCTAATATATTGTGGAAAATAAACACCGGAACAACGGAAGATATTACAGTTTGATTTAAAAGGTTGAAATCTATCTTCTATAAAAATTTTAAATTTGTTTACACTACATATATTTCATATAAAAACTTATAGAAAGTGCAATTATTGCTGTTAGTGTGAATAGATGATTGTAGTAGGTAAATTCAAGCTATTCCGGATTTTAAAAAAAAATTAATATTTTCATAGTCCTTTCTCGAATTAATAAAAAATATTCATTTTGCCGAACGTTCGAGAATTAGTGTTTGTTTCTAATAATATAACCAGTAAAAATGTAGAAGGGTACTTCACGAGCAGTAAATAGTATTCATATTAGTATTTTGTGTAAAACATTTTCCAATGGAGTTACACATTATTAAATTAATAGTATAACATTTTCGCTGTTAGTAGGGATCAAATATGTATAATAAAATACGGTTTGTAAAGCGTCATGTCACATCGCTCTTTATTTTATTATAAAACAATGAATATTTTTATAAAATGAGCTGTTGAGAGGTGGAATGGTATTATGCTCTCAGCAGCATAAAAACCCTTAATTTTACAAGAAAGCAATTTTTACGTCTGTTGCGTCGTTTGCTTTCGTTCAGACTCTTTGCGCAGATCTGCTGTTAAACCGCTACTATGCAAGATAGACGTATGCCACTTTTCCTGAGGATGTAAATCACCTTGTACTACGCAAATTTGGAATAGATAAAAATCGGGATTTTAGTGACATACCACACTACCTGTTAGCAGCTCAAATATTTCATAACGAGAGATGCGAAGCCATTTTATACTTTTCAGAATAAGCGTGGTAATATCATACTATTTTTTATATATTCATATATTTTTGCATTGTTTCGGAAATCAACGAGGTTGAACCTTTACAAATAACAATAATCGCCATTCTTACATTCACGTTTAATTTTCCTCCTTTCAATGAATATCATGGTGATATTTGAACAACACTCTATCGTACATTCTTCATCTATTTAATTCGCACTCAACTTTCCTAACTACACTCCATTATCCTGCTAAATTGTTTGTCTGGGACTACATTCATTCACCCCAAGTGAGCGTGCTTTTGTCTCCCATTCGATTATTTATAAATAGACGTTATTTACCGCTTCCATTTATGAAACGAGAAAGGTGATTCGTCCCCGATTTACATTCTATTCGCCCCCTGCGTGGATTCGCAGACAATTATTAACTTTCACTCGGCTTGTTTCAACGTAACAGACGATTTCCTGGCGGTGGCGCTGGGTGCTGCACTAAATCGCGGTTTGTCCGCTCAAACAAATGCACCTCGAACGCCCCCCCCCCTCCCCACCGCTCCCGGCCCTCTGGACACGCGCTCGTGTGAATGAATGGGGCCGGGAAGAGGCCAGCGTGCCTCCACTCTCCTCGCCTCGACCATCCGTCATTACCACACCATAATTAAAACCCCGGCCTGAAAGCGTGATAAAAATATGAAAACGGTACACGCGCAGCACTAAAATATTACTCTTTGAAATTCCAAACTTTGCTTTGCCTCCCATAAAAGAGCAAATATTTGCGTAATTTTAATGAAACATCATTAACGCAGAGTGAAAATAGTAAAACATAAAGTATGGTCCTACTGCGCGTAATGTAATATGGCGGGTATTAATTACAAAATTAACAAATGCAGATAATCATTGTGCTGAAATTAATGAATATTTATTGGTCGTTAAATCATAATTACGAATAATTTAACCATACTCTTGTAATATGAGTTATGGAATGTAGTACGGAGTGTGGAGTATAAAAATGGCGTTAGATAGCAACGCTTGTATGTTGGCGGTAAAGGCGGTTCCTGTTCCTATGAGTTGAGGTCACTGTTGTTGGAAATAGTACTTGACGTTACAAATTTGAAAACGAACACCTATTTCAATTGAAATATTGTTTTAACAATCGATATGTTTAAAATTAGTGAGACATTGTGAGACTTTCAATACAATTGTCATCATTTGAATATGCTGTATTAATTTATCTAAAGACAATTTTTGCAGTTTATTGGTGCAATGTTTACTGTGTGACTTCTCAATTCTTTTATAAATATGAGGATTAAAATCTTACAATAACAGTTAATATGATGAGTTTTATTAATTGGATTTACACAATATCCAAATGCTAAAAGGTTAATAAGCAACGCAAAACCGTAAGTTAAAATGAACAACCATTCTTTTGCCATTGTGAACTGCTAACCAGGGGTAATACCGGAGTAAATATTTTAAGACACCATATGAATCGAAAAGCATTTCCTTATCCCAGAATGGCTATTTTAAAGAAAATTACAGAAAATTGACTTTTCTCGCCAGTAGCGGTGGGAATTCTTTGAAACATCAACTATAGTTGTTTTTGTGTTTTAATGATTTTCTGAATAAAATTTAACAGAATTTAATGTCTATAGTCACATAAATAACGCGCTCTAACGTGTAGAGCATATAGGGAGGCTTTTATTCGATTTCTTACCGTTCTGATCATATGCTTAAACTTATTCCAATTCTATATCTTTATTATTTATTGATTCGAAAATTACAAATAATTTTAAACATTTTAAAGGATACAATGTTGCCATGATACCACGGAAGTGGAAACTTTCGTATTCAAGCAAAGAAGGATTCTGCGGTGCTGTGGTGTCGGCAGTTGTTTGGAAAGTGCGGGGGAGGAGCCTTTTCGACGCGGGTCGCTCTCGGTCCAGGCACGTCCATCCTAGTCGAGGGGCAGTACTCGCCGCGGATACAAACCAATTGGAGCGAGTATTGGCATCGCGGTTATGAGGTGATAGCGGGAAATTGTATTGGACCGCATTCCCTCCGCGCCGACCGCTGCCCACGCCGCCTCCGCCCCCTCCCCCGCCTCCGCCCACGCGTCCTGCCCGTCCCCGCCTACGTCCTCACCTCCAACGCTGCCCCTCCTCCGTTCTTGCTTCCATCACCCAGGCGCAAGCGACCTCGTCTTTGCCCATATCCTCGTCTTTGCCTCCGCAACAGCCTCCACCCGCTCATCAAGTCCTCCTCTCTCTTACACCTCTGCCCTCCCCATTATCTTTTCCTTTCTTCCCCCAACCCTTTTTCCATCAGATTCTCGCATGCACCCTCCCCCCCCCAGCATTCTAACTTACTCTAGCTTGCTTTCTTCTCCTTCTGCCCTCTCCTCCTTCTTCTCCCTCTTCCTTCCACCCTCTCACCTAATCCACTGTCTCCCCACCCCTTCTCCGCCCTCCCTCCCGCCATCTGCCCCTCTGTCCTTTCCGTGTCATCCGCCCTATCCCCTATCCTCACCCACATCCTCATATTCGCTTCCACCCTTTTACCATGTTTCTCTGCCATACACCCCAGCCAGAAGCCGCGTTCGCCTTCATCAGTCGCCTTGCTTCCTCTCTTTTGTCTCCCACGTCATCCTCGAACCAATGTTCCCATCTAAGCTCGTAGTATGGCTATTGCTACCACGGCCTGCAGTCCCTAATTCCGATTCTACACTCAGGTTTTTTGCGCCCTGCAAATAGTGGGCGGGCTCATACTCCATTCCACGTATGACACGCACCACACACCCTCTCCAGAGCTTTACTCCACACCCACACCCTCCACAAGAGTGTATTTCAGAACTTGAGTGTCACTTACTCCCACCATACACCCACACTTCTTGGAGACACCTCACTATCACAATTCCTGGATGCATCGCATTGGCTGTGCGATAGAACGATGCCACATTATTACATCTCCTCTCGTACCAGGCCCCCACTTCTCTTTTCGGACCGGTTGCTCATCCACCCACACGATTCCCTTTATCCCTGCGCAACACTTGCATTCACTCTGTTCCTAGTCGTCAACAGACTATTCATTCGAGGAACTGTGCGCTCCAGAGCTGTTTGTCCCATCCACAATGAAATACTCATGACTTGTGGTTGCTCTTCTGTAACTGTCCTCTTCAATTATCTGTTACCGCATGAGCAGGAGAAACCCACGCGTGGAGGTTCTTGGTTGTCTATCTTATATTACCGGAATGGCGTACTGCGTTGCTTGGAAGTTGATATTTAATTTTGTTTCTTTTTGTGTATTTATTTATGTTCTATAATATGTACAGATGAAATAATGCATAACGATGTCATGCAGACTCAGGCTTATAATATCTGCTTATAACAAGCACTCGAATCAAAATCACAGCAATGTTGTGAAGAATTATATAAAGCAAATTTATTTAAGGGAGGCAAATCATAGAAAACAACAAAATGCAATGAACAAAATACGTTCACCAAAATGGAAAATACAGGGATATTAAGTATTAAAATAAACTTTCTGAGAACAATATTTATTGCAAACAAATATCGTGTTTCTTGTGTGTTCTTTATGCAGGTGTTACAGCAAATATTACAGCAATGCTGCGTGAACCTGCGTTTCGTCTTCGTAAAATAAGCGCATCTTATTTTCATTCCAGGTTTTCCGCCTTTATTTTTTGGCAAATGGTTGGTGATGGTTCGATGGTACATCAGTATTCGTGAATTGACGGTCAAAAATGTTATTATATAAATGATCTACAAAAGTAAGAAAATAATTATCTTAATTAAACTTTTCTACAAGAACAATAACATATCTTTTAAATCCATTATTATACCTTCACATTCTAAATCCATGTTTCGAACCTCTATTAAATGTTACAGATTTCTAATTGTGGTTGTTATCGTGATTCATTTCTTGATATCAAAATTATTCTTTCATCGTTAATACTAATTGGACACCTTGATGCTTCCTTTAGCAATACATTTTGTTCCAATTTTGAATCAATGTATGATATATTTATCTTTCCATTCTGTTTTAACCTCTGCTTGTTGAATTAAATATACTGTTCACAATTTTTTCAACAGACAATACTTTGCCATTCAGAATAAGAAAATTAAAAACACATAATTACGCCACATAACGAAGATTAATTTGCGAGATATGAATAAAATGTTAGTTGTATATATGTTATAACAGTATTTATTACATGCACACATGCAACTATTTGGTTTCACCAGTGATTGTATTGAAACGCATTAAGATCCATCATCTTACATGGAGAATGCTAACGATCTCATTGGCCAAACAATCTAGATATCATCATTTCTTCCATTCTAAAGACACACTTGCTCAATTGCCATTGTCCCGTTTGGACCTGAGCCGATTCTGCAGCCATCGACCATTGTTCCTTATGTGAACGTCCGGGTGTTTGCGGCGAGGTACGCAGGGGCAGGCAGCAACCCGCTGCACATGAGAGCTCTGCGGGCGGAGGTGCGGTCTGCTGCCGGAGGGGAAATCCGAGGCGCGGTGGCCCGGAATCAGAACTCCCATTTCCCTTCCCTCCATTTGTTGGCTCTGACGCCCCTCTGTTCAGTAAACACGAAAATATACATCTCCAAAACATATTTATTTTTCATATTAAAAATAGCGGTGGTTAAAGGTTTGTAATTCCAATGCTTGGCTTATAATGTAAGAGGGAAGAACGGATAATCTGACATCTTTGATGCCACCATTCATTCAGTTGACCCAAATCCATCTTTATTAGGGACGTTCAAGATACTATTTTTGCATATAAACTTGTTATCACATGCTAACAAAGGATGAAGATAAAAATTGTTTTATTCCTCACTATTGTATAAATTTCGGCTTTCTCTGAATGTAGCGAAGAAATCCATGCACTGAGAAATCATTGTGTAAATGTCAAAATCATAAAACATAAAAAGGTGTTAAAAATATATATTAATATATATATATATAGACCCGTGGTTCCCGATAATATCAAATTATTTCTTTTATAAAATAGCTTTTTCTTAAAGTATGAAAGTACACTGTTTCAGAGAGATATCTAGGAACAGCCTACAAAAGTTCCTACAAAAGGATGACGTTAGTAATGAATTCAATAAAAATTAGATTCAGAAAATGTGTTTATTATGTGATTGCTACCAATCAAATTAAAACCTTTTTTACTTTGCTATCTATGTTCAAATAGGGCGTTCTATCAAGAGACAAGTTAATAATTAAGTGTATTAATAGATTATTTTTTAATATTAAAAATAAAAACTCTTCTATAGAAATTGGATAATTTTAAAACATTTAATTGTCAAATCTGATCACTGGCATTTGTTAAACATAATTCAAATCAAAGGAAAACGCCCGTCAAGGTTGGGCCACTCCAAATTAAGACGCCTTTGAAAGCATCTGCCCCGCGACGCAGGGATAATAACACTGCAAAGTTACGGCTCTCATCTCGCGCCCTAATTTCGGAATTGGTCCTTCGGGACGCGCCGAGCCGTCGCGTCCGCACTTCCAGCTGCGCTCAAGCGGCGGCGGCGGCGGCGGCGCCACCGCGTTCGCCAAACAAATGCTGCCGCGGCGCGGCGATCCGCCCGGCACTCGAAGTTTTAAAAATTCGCGTCCTGTTGTCGGGCAGCGCGGCGCCGGCGACGCGACTGCCCGGGTGGCGGGGGGGAAGAGGGAGGCGGCGGCCGCCCAAATATAAAGCGGGGCGACGGGCACCCCTCCACGCAAACGACGCATAGAAAGTGTTCCTTGGTGCGCTCCGCTGGGCGCCGGCGACCGGCACCCCTCGCGCGCCCTTCTGCTGCCTCGACCTTCGTACCCCGCTCGTTGCTTTCTGCCTCGAGCCCACCCACCATTTCCGCTTCCACACCCTCCTTACCCGTCGCCTCGGCATAAGCGCCTACCACCCATTTCATTGTCCGTGCGACGCAACTTCCTTCACTCTCTTCCCTTCACTACGCCTCCACTACGCCCTCCACTCTCGGCCCTCCATTATCCACCCTCCACTCTCCGCATTCATCATCCCCTCCCACCCTCTACTCCTCGCCTCCACCTCCAACCTCCATCCACCTCCACCATCACCCTCACCATCCCCCTCCACATCCCCCTCCACCATCCACCCTCCACCACCACACTCCACCATCCACCTCAACCATCCACCCTCCACATCCACCATTCCACCCCCCCATCCACCCTCTACTCTCCACTCTCCGTTCTCATCTCACTCTCGCGCCCCTACATTCTCCGCCCTTCCCTCTCCCCATAGGCCACCCACCCTCCACTACCCACTCTCCACTATCCACTTTCCATCACCCATTCTCCACCAATAACTCTCCGCACTCCACCCTTCTCTCCACCATCACTTTTCTCCGACCACTCTCTACCCTTGATTATTGACTCCCACTGTCCATCCTCCAATCTCCCCCACTCCATTCTCCACCCTCAACCTCCGAATTCTGCCCATCCACCCCTGATCTCCGCCCTCGGCGTGCACTATCACCTCCCCTCCCGCCCCCACTGCCCATCCCTCGTTGTTTTATGCCCATCGCCAACTGTCCACTGTCCATCGCCCTCACCCTCGGACTGCTTCCACATTACTCAATGCGTTATCCCTCAGCCTTTCTCCCTATACTCTCCTTTCTTCTCAACATCACATCTTGCACCCTTTGCCTTCGTCTTCCACCCCGTGTGTCACCATTCCTCCTCCATAAACAGCTTACCCATCTCAATGTGTGATTTCTCTTCGTCCTCAGCGGAGATTCTTCTTACTACACCCTATTGGCTCTTATATTTCTCTCCGATACCAAGATTTGTAGACGTCCCTGATCTGTTTTGATGCCTTCTGGGCCTGTCTCACATCATTGGCCAATCCTCTCCAATACCACGTCTATAGCAGCGTACTGTGGGCAATTCTCCCTTCGCAAACCATTCCTCAGTCATATTTCTAGTATGACATCCATTTCCTCTCAGTCCAAGATCAAGAATAACGTGATCTTAAATGTATGATGTATACGTTCATGAACCGTGTTATAGCGTCTTAGGGAGAAATAAGGCGACAAACTCAACTTTAGAAGGAGACATTAACATTTTTTAAAACCAAACATCTTTATTTACCTCACCGAATAGCCACGTATTATAAAATATACTCTTCTAGCAAGTTTAATGTTACAGGATACTTTTTGTATTTACCAAATTGATTATTACATGAAATATTTAAAAATCATTGAAATATTTCATTCGATCGTATTTCCGTTCATAACTCTACAATTTTATGTCAAATATGAAGTACCATGCTTATACCGAAACATGGGTAAAGATAAACTAAATTTCGCATCGGTATCCTATATCTTTTACAAATTTTACATCACTATTAAAGATACACAATGTTAAAACATAACTAAAGAGTAAAATCAGGAAGAGAGTTTCAAAGTACAAGGCTTCATATATTTTGAAGACGAAATTCGAATGAAAACTACTCTAGGGAAAAAATTGAATGATGTTTCATTTTAAACTCGTTTTCGAAGTTGAAAGTGTACCATTTGTGCAAATATTCAGCAATTACAAATGCTTCAGCTAGAAACGTTGGAATGGCATTTAATAAATATCCGGCAAACATTTGCTGTAAATAAGTTCGAAGAAGCAGAATCTATTCTGGAAAATACTTTGGAAAACGTTGCAATAAAAGCGTTCGTATTTGGAAGTCGCATCCAATAAACGACTATTGAAAACAAATTGCTGGTGTCTCGTCTTCCGACTAAAGAGCTCTCATATAGCTTTACTAGAAATACTCATTGAACCACATTTGAAATTCCGTCAAAAATTGTATTCCTAAATTTCTAATTAAAATATTGAATAAAACCTACTGCTGGTGAGTGTTTGACCTATCGTTTCTACCGAGTAAACTAAGAATGACTTGAAAATCTGTATTAATCTTTATTGGTGTGAAAAAATGTATGATGTATATTACAAATGTTATTTCATAAGTTATACATTTCATTTTCGATTTTTCTTATTCTTCAATAGCATTTTAATTCAAATGAAAATTTGAACGTTAAATGAAAATATAAACTTAATCCGCTTGTAATCTGTTTTGTCTCAAAGATTGTCGGATCCAAATTACGAAAATTATGGGAGTTTCCTCATTTCTCTTCCGTGGTTACATTATAACATTTCATACAGTGAACGGCAAACTACCTGGGTAATCAACCGTCAAGGAAAAAAGGGGGCTGTAAATTCTGCACCACTCTATCCTCCGCACTTGCCTACACTTAGAAACACTTGCCGACACTTCTAACTAAACACGTTATACCGATATTTTCGTAATAAAGTATATTAGAGTCCGTAGCATCATCAGTATCTTGTGGTACATTGTAAACATTCAAAATTGCGACGCAAGTAACTCCATGGTCAAGATATATTTATTAGTGATGAAGGGCGCGTTGACTTTAACGTTCACTACTCCTGTAAACGTAGTGAAAGTTTTAATTATCACGGGACGTAAGGATGATCTTGCGGGGATATTTCCCAACCAGATATCTTCCATCAGCGTAGCACCGCCACAGACGGGACACGCTCTAAACTCTCGTTTGAACTCCCGAGAAATGTGTTAACATAAGCCATTTGAGTTTACGTAAGTGTAAGTAATGTGGGTGGATATGACAAAGGATATGAGGATATGAGAGGAAGGAATGATCGCGCGCGGTCCGTGACCTATTTGTTAGGGTACTGCTTTGGCATTCACCAGATATTTATAGGAAAAAAACACAGAAAACTACCGATCAGAGCAGCCGGCAACCTTTGAGACTCGAAATCGAGGAGCTCCCGGTCAGAGTAGCAGTTCACTGCAGGACACAGGAGTTTCATCAGTTGATACCCTGAGCCACCTATGCCGGGACGTGTTGGTGGAGTCTGGATACCTAACACCCGGCATAAGAAAGATATTCTTGCTTACAGGCTCGTTACTTGCGGAAAACGTCAACACAAGCAATTTCCACGAGCATTCTCTCTTCGCCCGCGTTTCTCATGCGCGACACAGAGGAGGTCGCTTTCCATCCGGCAGGCTGTTTGCAGACAGCCTAAAACATTCACTGGGTAACGACGCTGCGTATTTGGCGAGCCCCCGGGGACGTCTTCAACTGTCGCCGGCGTAACAAGGAGGTTGCAAGAAGCCTCCCTTTGTGAGTCGCCTCACCCATCTGCGAGTGCCATTACCCAGAGGATTCTCTTGGAGAAAAAAACTCGCGGGCGCAAGTGGGAGGTACAAGAGGGTGCACTCGAGGTGAAACATAACGATCTGAATAAATTGTGCGAGGAAAATGTCAAGTGCTTGGTGGTAAATGATGGGAGGAAGGAACGGAGAGAAGTTTTTCGAGACTCGCGATTGGCTATCGTCGCCGACTTCTGGAGATCGTTCGGAAGAAGTCGAGTGTAAGCAGAGAGTTGGCGTTGTGGAGCGTTGCCTGGCGAATAATTAGGGCTTCGTACCGGAGTAGCTTTGACACAAGAAGTCTAACAGATGCAGGAGGTTGGCGCGTGTCGTGACGGAAATATAATGCTAGCTCTAGACATTTCTATAATTCAATAACTAGTCACAGAGAAGACTATTACGAAAACATCATGTATAAGAACTCCAAAAACATTACCGGAGTACTATATCAAAGATTTTACATTGTGGTTGGCTTTTGTTATATTTTTATCTTAAATGTAAAATTATTTTTAAAAGTGTTTGTCACTGACTTTTGACTGTTTGTCGACAAAATAAAATTACCACAAAATGCCGTATTCTTCACAACGCATTTTACACTTAGCAAAACTCCAAATACTAAACTTCATTAAAGTCTTAGTTATTTTGTTCCAATTAATAATCAACGAGATCAATATTTCGGTCGAAACATTTTCCTCTCGTGGCTGCAAAATGGACGGAAGTCAAGCCTGCATAAATAAAAGCAACCATAACTTTATTTGTAGATGTGACACCAATCTACTTTAAATCATTTAAAAGATAATTAATAAACACAATTTCTTGCAAATCAATCCAGTGATGCACACTAACTGGTTGCACAACACCGGCCGTGTGATTTTTTTCAGACGCAATTTTGAATGATTGTCGCACCGAAGCAACATAAAGGAGTATATATAGTTAATAAATATTTTAACCTCTTCTTTAAACACCTCCATATCTCCAAGTCCTAATGAACTGTAACTCCACAATGCGACTCTCGAAATCCCCGGCGACAAACGTTGTCCGACAGACACCGTTGGTTGGAGTGCGATATCTCCAAACGCAGTGACCGCGACACGGGCGTAGGACGACCTGACGGCGCAGCTAGCACGTCCTTTTACTCCGCCGCCACCCCGCCGTCCCCGCCGCCCCGCCGCCCGCGCCGCCCGCGCGCCCCGCGCCCCGCCGCCCCCGCCGCCCCCGCCGCTCCCGCCGCCCCGCCCCCCCGCCCGCCCCGCCGCCCCCGCCGCCCCCGCCGCCCCGCCGCCCCCGCCGCCCCGCCGCCCCCCGCCGCCCCCGCCGCCCCCCCGCCGCCCGCCGCACCCGCCGCCCCCGCCGCCCCCGCCGCCCCCGCCGCCCGCCGTCCTCGGCCTGCGGCTATTCTTCCCCGTAGTCTGGCGCGAGGGGGCTGGCGTGTACTCTCACGCAGAATCCAATCCCATCTTCCTCCTCTCGGCTGGCGGTCGAGCGCGCTGAGCCGGCGGCGGCGGAAGCCGACTTTGATTGGTCCATCCACGTCCTGCGTGTATTTACGGGCTTCGCCTGGAGACGGGGCCCGCTGGGGAGGCGAGCGCCGAGCCGCTGCCACGGAGCGAGGTGGGTAGCGGAGAGCGGCGCTGCTGCGAGCGGGAGACGGCGGTGAGGGAGCGGTCGGCGGCTGAGGAGGCAGAAATGAAGGAGAACGGTGGCAGGAACGAAGAGTAGACGAGTCGGAACGGAGCGGGAACGAAGGATGGACACTGAGCTAACAGGAACGGGCTATGGGGGCAAAGGAAAGGATGGGCATGGCAGAGAAAAAATGTGGTAGGGGCGGGACGGCGTCGGATGAAGCGCAGAGGTGGGCACAGTTGCGGCTGCGGTAGCAGAGAGGGACGGTGTCTCAGGAGTCAGGAAACTCGGGGATGATAGCGGCGGCGAAACGAATGCTAGACGGATGGGAGATGGAGACTGGAATGGCAGAAACAGCTTCGAGGACAGAGGATAGGTTTGGCATAGCAAAATGCGGGTATCCTTGCGACTGAGGTAGGAAACGCGAGGATGATAGCGGGAACGAATGCAAGACGAGGAATGCGGAATAGGGCGGAGCAGGTATGGGAGACGGAGGCTGCCGAGGCGGAAACGCCGGAGAAAGCGGCGAAAGGAAGCCTAGGCGGAGCGGAACCAAAGTGGGAAAAAATGGGAAACCGGTGGGAATGGAGTCGGAATAGGAGTGGAGGTAGTTTTGGATGGAGGTAGGTTTGGAAGACAAGAGAATGAGATGGCAGGAAACGTGAGAATGATGGCGGCGGAACGAATGATGGGGTGTAAGCTGGGGAGAGCGAGGGCGGGGCGTGTGTTGGAGACGGGGACTGCAGGGACGGGTGGAAGAAACGGTGAAGAGGGAAGCGGAAAAAAGGGTAGACAGGGCGGGCTAAAAATAGCGTTGGAACGGTGTTGGTTCGGTGGAAGAGCGGGAGCAGTTGCGGCAGCGGGAAAGGAGGTGGAGATTGGAACGGAAGCGCGCAGACGATAGCAGCGGAAAGAATGCATGTAGGGGTGGAATGGGGCGGGGCCGGGCGGAAATAGGAGACGGAGGCCGAGGAGCCAGAGACGATAACGGAGGCAGCCGAGCGAAAGCTGGGCAAGGAGGGGAGGATGGCGTAGGTATGGGGCGGTTGCTGTGGCAGGAACGGAGGCGGAATCTGCGACCGTAGGAAACACGGGGATGGCGGACGGAAGGAATGGTAGGTTGGGAACGGGAGATTGAGGGATGGGGACAGGAGAAGTGGAGTCGGAGGTGGGCGGGTTAAGTCGGAGACAGTGACGGGAGCGGAGAAGAATTATGCTGGAAGCCAAGAGCTGAACGGGGCGTGCTTTCTCCTGCGGCTGCTTTAAGCATGTGCTGCCCAACAGTGGGTGACATCTTTCACACTGATGTGTGTTCCTAAAGCAGGTTGTATTTCTTACTAAAGAAAGTGAAAGATAGAAATTGTATTTCTTCGTCTATTTTGTTTACTTTTATTCCCATTATTTGCTTTGGAAAATGAGTTCATAAAATACGATCGTACATGCAGTAACAAATTACGTAGAAAGTTTTATCTATGATATGTTTATGATGGTTTTTCTAATAGTATTCACATGTGAATAAATATATTTGTATGAAATGTGAGTGAATGAAAACTATTAGTCAAGAGACTTTTATTGTTTTCGAATATTTTGGATGTCTGTAAAAACATTTAATATAAGAAATATATACATGTTTACAAAGAGATTTGAAATCGATAATTGGACATTGGGTGAAATTACAAGAATACGTTATTAACATTTAAGTTACAATCAACTAATAGTAGCGTAGTACTTAAAATTTTGCCTGGTGCACATTCATTGGCACATATTTTCGTCTATCGAACTGAGTGCTCTGTCACATTTTTGTACCCTAATTTGCATTTTTACCTTAAATCGTCTTGAAATATGTTATACTCTGTACTTTCAGCATTTCTACGATTTTTGTTGAAAGACAGACTCAATCTGTTCAATGGTTTTCTGTCATCTGCCAGATGTATCTGTGATGTGAACTCCTGAATTCAATTGAATCATATACATTTTTTGCCTAACTTCATTTCATACTGAATTCTCATTGACAGTATGAATCACTTACGAAACTAATACAGTCTAACTCATTGACTTTATTTTCACGTTTATTGACTACTCTCAATAAATAACAAGTATTTCAACAAGGTTTTTCAAACTTGAATTTTTGGCTGCTTTGTATCTTTTAAATTCCATTAATTATTACCAATTCTCTTGCTGACCACTCACGTTATTTACTTATTACAATTGTTTATTTCTTCAAGAAAAGTGTTCCACAGGCTCCATTATTAAAACTGGTATAATATTATAATACTTTTACTTCGAATTTTATGTATATTTTATTTTACATCTTACTGAACTCGACTCTCTACAATGTACTTGGCATTCTTTTAATTGTATTTTATATCATTGTACAAAATATGATCTAAAAATATACAAATTAACAAAAATTATTTTTTAATGTAAACTGAATGAAGAGAGACAGAGACATTATTATATCCTTGGCAATCCTAATAAGTCCAAATGTAAATATATGTTTCTTTCATCCTTCTCTTGAAATAGGCTTGAATTGTTCGCAGAAAATCTCTTTTTTCCCTAATCACTTGAAATATTCGACACAAAATAGCAAAACCTGTGTTCTAACTTCTTCAGAAAATAACGTTTACACACAGGTTGGTATTTATTCAAAATAATACAGAGATAAAAGAATTGAATAAATTTGTTGGTAATGATACACGGTCAAAAATTTGTCGAGTTTGTTTCGGTAGGAGCACATAACTTCAAGAGTTTGATTTATTCTTCTCTTTTTGATTTTTCGAGAAAGTAGATTTTAAATGCATTTAAATTAAATGTACTTAAAGTTAAGAAATGTTGAGAATACATACTTATTTTTAGTGAATAATAAATTGCTGACAACCGACGTCGCCGATAGGCCTGACCCCGTTCACGGGCTGCCGGGCCAAGTACATACATACATACATACATACATATACACAAGGCTGGCAACTCAAAGGAAACTATGCGTTGATTTCATAATATTCATTTCATTTCATCTTGTTTTTGCAAAACACTCGTGGGATACTTTCAGTGTTTCTTGATAAATTGTTATCACCTGAATTAATTAGTTTTGCGATTCTTTTGACGAGATCGACGCGGTGTATCCATCTCTAGCGCGGGAATAAACACAGCCACCTTCCGAGCTATAACATGTTCTACACTTACAGAACTAATACTCAAGTAGTTCACGTACCCGGAAAACGTAGTCATCAAAACGAGACAACAATACAGCACAGTATCTCTCCCGCATTTGCTAACAAAAGATCGAGATTAGGATAAATAGTGGAAGGGAGAATATGAATTGAAAAGGGCTCAGGAAATCGAGGTTTCAGCTTGATAACCTGCCGCGGATGCATCATTACCACCGCGAACTCCATACGTGTCTTTGACCACGACGTGACTCGCCTGTACGTGGTACATCAAAGTGCTTATCCTTCCGTAGTGAGTCGGTCTCTCTTCCCCTTCCGTTCAGCGTCTTCCAGCTTCATTCGCAGCTCCTCCATCGCCCGACCGAACGCTCTCGGTCGTCCGCCGCCGCAGTGGCACCTCGCGAAATACTACCGCATACTTTTACGAGGGCACAATATGGCGCCGTATCTCACCCGCACTTGCTAATAAAAAGTGCGCTCGCCCGCGGGGGAATCTATATATTTGTCGCGAGCGGCGCCGCACCGCGCCGCCGGCCCCGATGCGGCCCCCGGGGATTTGGCGGCGGCGTCGCACAGTGGGTGGGTGTCGGCCCATGGCTGGGGGTAGCATAATCGTGGAGATGGAAATGGATTTGACGCACAAATGTGGACTCTATGTTCTTCATTAAATTGAGTGGTTTTCATTGATTTTGATTGAATCTTATTGAACTGAGGGAATCTAAATAATCTTCATTCGACTTGCTGACTTGCGGAAATCCCAAGTAACTGCATCAAGTCTATAAAACCTCGTGAATTTCAGAAAACAGAATGAAGTTTGATAAACAGTGTAAATGTTATTACATAGAGTGAATTTCATTAAACAGCGAGAAATGTATTATACAACGTGGATTTTAAGGAAATTTTAGACCCTTATTGAATTTCATGGCCTTTAATGAACTGCGGAAATGTTATTGAGTTGCGAGAAAATTATTGAAGTGCATGAATGTCATCAAAATGCATGAGTCTAACTGAACTTGATAGAACGATAGGCAACATTTTATTTTAGGTAAATTCTATTGTGATTTAATAAATGCACTCATAATGTACGTATTGGTAATGGTTTTGTTTTAAAGAGAGAAAACATTTGCTTCAGTTTCACATCTCAACATATTATTGTCGAGTACAAAACATCGAATTTATGGGAAGAACCATCTAGATAGAATAACACCTCATGACCGTCTAGATAGAAAAACTCGTCAAACACCTTTAGTAACTAATCTAGTCTGGAGACAGTACACATGTAATTTGAGAAATGCACTGACTTTTTTGTATCTTATATTTTCAGTGATCTTTAGACCCCTTTTAGGTCTTACAAATAGTGAATATATGGCTTTTCTGATTGCAAGGAATCAAAAGTATAATAGTCTTAAAAATCCATTAATTAACAAACAACTGATTAACTAAACTATAAGTTTGAATTAAATTTTTCGGAGTTGTCAAAGGACTACTTGAATTCAAATAATATTTTTGGAAAGCGATTACTGGACTTTCTAATTTTAATGTGTTAATAGGCAATGGCGAAATGAATAATGATAATTTTCCATGATTTGATTTCAAATAAGAGAAGTTTTTTCCTCCGTGTGCAGTGTTTCTGTCACTGTGAAACGTCTGCAGAGGAGTCAGGTCTGAACATATCGGAGGAGGCCGTGGCGATAACGCCGTTGCAGGATGCTCATAAACACTTATATATCGACGTCTCAGCCTCTTTCGGCAGCGCTTCCGCCTGCGCACAGTCCCAAAGACAAGGTTCTCTTCCGGTTGCCGGAGACCTGAACAAGTAGTGACTGATTATTTCATGTGTATCAACGTAGAGAGTTTTGTTCCAATATAATGAAAGTTCGCAAAGGTTGCAAATAATGTCATAATTAAAATGTTTTGATGGAATAAAGAAATATCAATGAAGAATGAATATAGAGAAAATTTTAAATACTGAATATTGAAGGAATTCCATTGAATTAAACCTCTATCCCTTACCTGGTGGTGATTTCAATCTTAATGCAGGGAATGTTTGTTGTAATGTTTTAATAATATCATACTGACTTTTCAGAATGTCTATACTTGGTATGATGATTTTATGGTTAAATATATGAAGTTATTATTTAGTATGATTAAATAAAATATTGGTGCTCGGGTTACGCAAATTTCGTTTGATTTCTATTTGCTTGAATTCTTTTATATTAATTTGTGTTTCATCATGATTAATTGATTGATAAACAAATTACACCACTGCAATTGCAGAAAATATATTATTGAATAAATGTACTTTTTAGAAGGTATAAAATGTATTTTATATACTGTGAAGGAGTATTTTTACACATTTAGAATATTTTTCAGAAGATCAATCAAATATGGTTGGAATTTTCTACAGAGTTATGATCATAATTAGTAATAAAACATTGCAAAATATATTGCTGTATATGTAATGGCAGTGCACACAAATTTTCAAGAAATTATATATTTATCGTCATTTTTGATCACTCAAATATTCTAAAAACAAACTGCTATATTCCAGTACCTGAATATTTGCAAAAGTACGTGCGCATGAATACATTAAAAAAATTCAGTTGTCAATCCATTAAGTAGATTACATCAGTTATTAAAATTTTTCGAAATATCATCAGCGTCCATCAACACCGGTGATACATTATCAAGTATTCAAAACAGCAGCACATTTTCTCTTGCAGGATTTTGACTATTTTTAATGTGGGAATTATTTTCACATGTCGCTTCGATGTTAATATTTATCTTTCGAGGCGTGGAGAGAAAAAATATGCATTCGTAAAATGTCTGGATTACAAGCTGAGAGTTTCGTTCGCAAAGTTAAATAAGAGTCTGAAGTGCGCCTGTATGCAAACTATTTGCCACTGAATTGGTGTGACGAAGATGCGTTCTGTCACATCTGTTTACATAGAGGTCCATACACGTTATAAAACTCAAATTCATAGTTTTGTTGGTCTCACAAATACAGAGATAAGGGTAGAAGTACAGAATGATATTCGTCCTTCTCGCCTTTTTCATATGAAAGACTGGGACAGAGATTTGCTCCAAACATTTTACAAAATATATAGTTTCATTTGGGCATATAAGAATATATTCTCAGATTATTAAAGTGATGTTGTTAACAACATTATTTATGCTGGTCATTTATCCATTAATTTATATAGTTGACACTATTATAATCACGGAGAAAAATATTGTAATCATTGCATCTTATATAAAACGCGTTTATAAATTTTCTGCAGATTTAGAGGGGATCACAACAATTTGTATAATTTGACAAGGAATCGTACAAAAACAAGTTATTTGGACTTGCATAAATCCATTATTCATTGCCAGTGTAGTTCACGTTAGTGTGTGTGTAAGTAAGGGGTGAGGATAAGGAAAAGAACAAGAAGGAAAGATCACGCGCGATCCGTGGCCCGTTTGTTAGGTCACTGCTCCGGCATTCGCCTGGTGTTGATCAGCGAAAACACGAAAACTACCGATCAGAACTGCCGGCCGCCAGAATTCTCCTCCAGACGGCAACTGAATTAGACCTACCTGACAAGCTAGTGCCGAAAACCCTGCCACCGTCGGGACTCGAACCTAAGACCTCCCGGTCAGAGGCATTGCAGAGATTAATTTAATGTCAGTTATTTATCAGTTGATGTCCAGAGCCTCTTTAACGGTCGCTTTTGGTGTATAGCTCGGAAATGGAAATTGTATATTTCAAACCATAGAACGTTTCCGTAATTTCTCAATACGGAGTTCCACGTCACAGTGCTGTGCTTGATTGTCTACGTTTTGCAAAATATCTCCCTTTTTAAGAGCAACAGTATTTTTAAATTGTAAAAGAATTAGGAACAATACTGCAACAGTTGTAACAAGTTTTATGCTTATTCAACTAATTTTGTAGTGTTATTTCGTAGGAAACTTAACTCATTGACTGACTTGTTAATTTTCACCGCACCTCAGAGTGCACTACCTTGTTTCCTTTCGCGCTACCCACATCCTGCCTTGCACCTGCAACTACACCCAATTCGTCCCCAGCGTCCCCAGTTGAAAATGTTCAAAACATCACGTTTCGCCCCTTCTCGGACCCCCTCCCCCACCGTTGCTCCCACCCTGGTCCCCTTCCCCTCCTTTGCCATCGCAGTCCGCGCCCAAAGGATGGCTTCTTTGAATATGCATGCGGCTCCCACGCACTCTGGTTGATCTGCTAGAATATTCCAGAGTTAAACGAGTGGATTTTAGAGGCTTCATCGGCCCCCAAATTAGTGGTAATATTTTTACACTTCGTTGAATAAAGATTGCAGGAATTATTTTTTTTGTTTCGTAGTTCAGAGGCTTCTTTCTTAATTTGTTTACAACTTCATTATTTTTGCCTCACTGCTTAGAAGAGTTTTTCAATTCGTTTTTCATTGAGTGCGGCAAAACGCGGCGATAATTCTTACGATTTTTTTTAATTTGATAAAAATATGCTACGATTAAACCTGGGGATGATATCTGCCGAACAAAGCGTGTGACGTAAGGCTTCCCTTTTTTATTTAATTAATCATTATTATTACTTAATAAAAACAACAGCTGTTCATTGAATCAATATCATTACGATCTCAATCTTCTTGGTTTCACTGAATACCACTCAAATATTCTTTTGGGGCACATTTTGTGATGAAAAAGTAAACACAAAAGATGCCTGCTTTCATTTTTCATTCTCTTTAGTATTCTTTCCGTTTCCGTACTCTGTTGTATCACAGAACTACCACAAAATTTGGTTGTTCGAAATCGTGCGCGCCATCTTCTCAAATCGTTTTATTTTCGACACAGTGAGAGTGTGTTTCATTTAATTAGGGATTCTGTTGAATTCTTGACAATAAATACCTGACAATAAAATTGATAGTACTAGGACTAATGATTGCTTTTCGGTAGTTTCATTGCACCATCCTTATTAAATCCATAACAAGAGCGCTTGTACGAAATTGTAATGCCTTAACATCTCGGCAATTCCCTTCTACATTATAACGGGCAAGCTCAATTACGTACTATAGTTCGTCGCAGGTAACAAGTTATTAACTCAAGAATAATTTGTGTACTATGAGCGACTAAGACCGCTGGTTCACCTTTCCAATTACCTCAAGCAAATAAAACGATGCTCTCGTATTTCGTTGGCCCTCCCCAACTCAATACATTGTATCCACAAGGAAGACCGGCAGGATCTTCAGAACCCTCCGTACGTGAATATGATCAGCTACGAAACAATTATTTAATTTTTTATACAGACGAAAGGTAGCGGTTGTGGATGAGAATACAACACGGGATAAGAAGGAAAATACTCTCAGTGAAGAACGCAGCAATTAAAACGATATGATTGGTGCGTTCAAGAAATAAAAACGAGCCTGAAACTGGTGAGAACTGTTTAAGAGGTAAATTAAGAAATAAAACAAAAACAAGAGATTTGAAGAGGAAAAAGTAGATAAAAATATAAAACTGAAAGCAGTCAAGCAAAAGCAACAAACGAAAGTCAATTGAAAGGAAATCACATCATTTCAAAAACGGGTAAATAGGGAAAATATGTATCAGAAATAAGTAAAATGAGAAGAGTACGAGTTCAAGAGAAGACGAAAAATATGAGAAATTGAGATGCAAACTTGAAAGAGAAGAAGAAGAGATAAACGGAATAAAATAAAACTACTTGAAAGAAAATATAAAAATTAAAGAAGGAATGAAATATCAAGGAATACCATGAAAAATAAATTTCAGAAGAAAGCGAGAAAAAACACGGGAAATATGATAAAGTAAACTTAAATACAGATAAGAGTGACTCTGAAAATAGTAAAAAGATGGCCAGGGATTAAAAAAATATAACCCGGCTAAGAAGGCTAAGACGAGTAAGTGAAAAATGGGAGGAGGACGAGAGACGATGCTGAAGGGGAAGAGGATGAATGTGCATTCAAACGAATTTCTCTCTTCATGCGAGTGTCGTCATGGAAAAGATCGGGATAAGGGAGGACAAAGGCGATAGGAAGGATAACAATTTGGTGGAGGATGAGTGGGATGAGGTGGACGAGAGAGAGGAGGACGAGAGGAGGGAAAAAAGAGAAGAAAACAATGGGGAGGAGAGAAAAGAGGAGGAGGATGACGAGAGGCAGGAAGACGAGTTGGAGAAGAACGATGAAAAAGAGGAGGACAAGGAGAAAGAGAAAGACGAGGTAGAGGCGGTCGACGAGTGTGTGGAGCACGAGAGGGAGGAAGGCGAGGGGGAGAAGAACGGTAAATTGCGCAAAAGTACAGGGGAGGATGAGAAGTAGGGAAGCGAAAAGAGAGCAGGAGAGAACGAAGACAAGGGAGCGAATGCTGGGTGAAAGATTCGAGAGGGAGAGTGCGGCAAGAAGCCACAGAAGCTGCCGGGACTGCAGCTGCTTCCACCTTGCGCTGGCCCCCCCCTGCCCACAGCCTCAATCTCATCGCATAGTTTAATTAAATTGTTGTTGATCAGGCTAAAGGGCGGGGCGTGCGGGACGTGTGGGGCGCCTTTGCGATCCAACATGGCTCTCTCTGCAGCCCTCTTTTGCGTCGCCCCACCTGCGCGACTACCTGCGCTTTTGACTAGCCGCCGCCGCCTCTACAGCCCAAGCCCGGTAGAAGCCCCAGCCCTCCGTAATCCTTCCGCCCCCCTACCGCCCCATTCCAACCGTCCCCGCCCCTCCCGCCGCCCCCCGCAGCTCCCCAGAACGCTCCACGCCAGCCGCTCCCCACCACCCTGCCACACCCCCCCAGTCCACCCAGCGCCGCGTCGCCACACCCACCTGCCTAGCCCACCCGCGTCCGCCCAGCTCCAGCCCACGCCGCCCGCGCCCTCCCACGCCCGCACACGCCCACCCGCGCCCGCCCACCCCGCCCCCGTCTAGCCTCTCACGTCCGCCCAGCCCGTCGCCCCTCCACGCCCGCCCACGCCGCCCACGCCCTACCTGCCCACGCCCGTCCTACCTGCCTACGACGCCCTCCCACCCCTCCGCATCACCAGCCCCCGCCCGCCAACGTCCGCCTCCGCGCACCTACGCCTGCCCGGACGCGGCGTTCACAATCCCTGCATCTGGCCCGTCCAACGCACTTCCCTTGGATGCGCACAAAGCGATGCGCGGCTCGCTTCCAGGAAGATGCGTGAGTTGTTTCGTAATTCATGGTAATTCATGGAAAATATTTCGAATGTGTGGAGCAACGGTAAGCTCACTTCGTACATTTGTCACATTTTGCTAAATTGTACAGACCTCTGCGTGTTCTCAACCTTGTTGGTTGAGCACAAACCATCTACTGATTCTCTCTTTTCTAATATGAATACAATTAAGACGGAAGAGCGGGCCTGATGGCCCGAGTCTCGCCACGTAAAATAAGGCAAATTCAATTCAATTAATGTACGAGTATAATTCAACCATCAGAGGTAAAAAGAAAGATTGCACAACTATGTCGGTGGAACGACATATTGTGTTTCATTCCTGAATTCAGAGGAAGACAATCATTTCTATACCTCACACATGAACCGAAAGTGTTTTTTTGCTGCTGTTTGAATTTTTATTCTGACTACATTCTGCTTATGCGAGCGTATGAGAAGAAGAAAAATGTTATCTGAAACTTGCCAGTATTTATCATCAAAACTCCTCTAGCTCCAGTTTTGCTTCCAACTTCATAACAACCACTCCCATCGCCACCACTAACAGCACTATCCCCTCCACTATCCTCACCTTCACCGCCACCGGCAACAACAACAACAACAACAAAACCGCCACTTTAACCTTCAACCCTACATCCACCTCCGTCTCCATCCCACCTCCCTCACTCTCGCTCTTCCACGCCACCGCCAAAAACTCCGCCAGATAGACGACCACAACCACAATAAACACCATCACCACCTCAGTCTAGTCATCATTACCACAGCCACACCCATCTCCACTTCTACACTCCCACGACCACCACCACCACCACCGTTACCCCCAGCTCTTGCTTCCACCCTCTACACTAGCGACAACCCCCACGGTCATCGCGTCCGTCACCACCTTCGCTCTTTCAACTTCCACCTCCTTTCCTATCTCTATTGCCACCTTCAACTCCACCTCCACTTCTAACAACTACTTTATTTCTACTCTCTCCAACATTTATACTACCACCACTGCCACCACCGCCACCACCTCCACATCCACTACAACACCTAACTACACCACGCCCCCACATCCTCCACACCAACCACGATCTCCTTATGCTCATCCACTGCCGTGACGATTTCCTATTTGCCATCCACATTCGTGACTTCCATTTCTTATTGACATGAACCCTCACCTCCATATCCACCACGTCTACCATCCCTAACAACCACCTCAACCACAGCCGCTACCAGCAATGTCGTACTATCCTCCAGTCACTGTTTTTACCACCTCCACCCTACCCACCACACCGCACTGCGTAATTACCGGCCCTTTTCCTACCTTCAGCGTCACCGTCCCCGCCTTTATTACCACCTTCCCCTCCACCTTCACATCCCTTTCTGACACCCTCTTTATTTCCCGTCCCTCTCAAACTTCACCTCTACATCCACCCCTGCCTCCTCTTCAAATTCTATAATCACCTCCACCACTATTTCATCACCTCCTCCTCTTCATTCCTTTCTGGCACTTCCTTCATTTCCCCTCCATCTTAAATGTCAATCCACCTCTACCTCCACTTGAACTTGTACAACCACCTCCACCACCACCAATGGCATCCTATCCTCCGACCACTGCTATCACCACCTCCACCCTACCCACCGCTCCTTAATTATCGACCCTTCTCCCATATTCCCCGCCATCGTCCCCGCCTTTAGTACCGTCTCCACCTTCTCTTCATTCTTTTCTGGCACTACCTTAATTTCCCTCCATCTTAAATGTCACGCCCACCCCTACCTCCACGTCAACTTCTGCAACCACCTCCACCACCACGTCATCCTAACCTCCGACTCCTGCTATCACCACCTTCACTCCCTACCCACCCGTAATTACCCGTTTTCCCTCCCATCTCCCCGGTCACCGTCCCCGCCTCCGCCCCTCGCCGGCGCCGGCGCCGCGCGGGGAAGGAATGTGCGGAGGGAATTATTTATCAGCCCTAATGTGCAGGGAGCGCGCCGCCGCCGAGGGCGCAAGCAGGTGCGCAGCGCCGCAACTTTCGAGGCGCTCGGAGGGACTTCGGAGGCGGCCGCTGCCCACCGACGGAGGCAGAAACACACTCTGCGCCGGACACACCGCTTGCGCGCGCCGCGGCCACTCCCTGCGGGGAGAGCGGTGGGGGCAGCGTCCTCTCTCTAAATGGGATTAGAAAATAGTTTTAAATGTTTACATTTGGGACGAAATTATAAGTTACTGAATATTTATTTTATTTCTGTGAGGAAGAAAATGATTAATACCTGAATTTAAAAAAAATATTTAATACAAAAACGTGTATAGTATAAAATAGTGGTGAACCCCTAGAAAAGAGTACTTAGAGCGATGCAGCCACTCTCAGAAAATAACTCGAAGTCTCAATTACAGTTTTGACATACTTTCTCTAGAGGCAAAGGCCAGTTAATTAAATACGTTTGAAATGAATCAAATATTTAAAATGATTTTTTTTCTAAATTATTTATGAATTTCAATATTAATATAAATGAAAAATTGTTGATAAGAAAACATCGAAATCTGCTGGACATTATAACAATTGCGCCAAATTTAAAAAATCCTGGTTGACTGTAAACCTTTGAAAAACAGGCGAATCTTACTGGAAATACTATAGAAGGATAATATTTTTGCGACCTACACACAACGTGGATCGCCACCACAACAACTACATCTTTATAGCGTATTTCTGAAGTGTCAACGTTCATTTCGACTCCTACCCTCGAGAAATAGAATCTTTAGAGAAAAAAGGTTCAGTAGCCGTCGTGCCCTATGACTGCTTAGGCACTTTTTCAAATCACGCGAATTGCACAAAAATACAATAATAATGCAAATTGACGTAAATGTTTAAATAAAAATTGCATTGTATTCTAGTTTAAATTCAAACAATTTCAAAAGGAAGAATAATTATAAGTATACAATTGCCTTAGAGGTATTTTATTTTGAAATTATTAACAAATTAAAAGATGCAAACTTTAAGTAACGTTTAAATCAAATAGATAAGATTGTTGAAATAAAAATTGTTTTCTCAATTTTTTTTTAAATGGCGGCACCGTGAATATTCTGTGAAAATGTGGCACTGTTTTCAAGTAAGATTGCGCAAGTGCATAGACAGGTAACTGGCCATCTAAAGATAACTGCGTCCACAACTCAAACACAACCAAACCATATCCAAAATTAAATACTATTTTCAGGCTAAATAAGTGCTCGGTTCCCAAATTTTATTTTAGTTGGATTTCCCAAAATTTTGGTTGCTGCTATTTCTGATGTAAATATAGCAGTGATCATCTACAAAATACAACTTTGCGTTTTTGTAAGTTCACAAAAACCATTCAGAATTAAAGACTAATTAATGATTCTAGTAAAATATTGTTCCAAAAAATATTTTCCGAAAATGAGATTTGTAGAAAATAAAACTGGTTGTATACGTTCTTATGGGCCTGAATCCTGAAATATCCTGAAGAACTTCGACGTAGCCAAAAGTCGTCATATTCTTCACATCATGAAACTTTTCGAAAATGTCATTCCATTTTTACAAAAGGGAATGTAGCTTTTAAAAACTCGTGAGCATTTTGACAATTTTTACACGAAATGGAAGCATAACGTCATTTTTCTAGTTTGTTTTAAACGCCAGTTGCTAGACTGGTATGATCAATACAGTCTTCTCAACGTTTTCTTTAAGAGAACGTTCTACCGTTGTGTAAATACTCTGGACATGATTGATGTTTGGATACATAAGATTACACTGCTGAAAGATTCTTGCATATGTTTTTCTTATATATACCACATATATTTTCGATTAATATACTATTAAAAACATGTTGTTTCGTTTGCTAAATGCAGTTAACGTACGTTTTTATTAACTTCAAGAGCACTTTTCCCCTCTCTTTATTTGAGATACAGAGCGGTTAACTGTTTCAACTGTTCATATAGTATGTTTATGTTGGTATCGTATGTAACTACATATGTTTGATTGTCGGGAAGAGGAAAATAATATGTGATGATGATGTGTGATTGTGATCGTGATTTTATTTGTATCGTTTGCTGACACTAAGGCGAATATTTGTATAATTTCGTAATATTTCCAAAGACAAAAGAAAAATCATAAAATTATCTAAAATTTTCAATGTATCATATGATGATCACAAACCAAGAAATAAAGTAATTATTTCTACATATTCACGACCAAATTGTACATGAAAGCATTGGATTAGTATGTAGTATGTTCTTAGTGCGGATAATTTTATCTTTCTAACAAATCCCAATGATATACTGTTGAATACTGTAAATTTGATATGATGAACTGCCGTAGTGATATTTTCTCAAAATGAATTGGATGTACATATATTACATTTCATCTAATCGGATTATTTGTTACTGTTGCAACTAATCCGATTTAACAGCGAGTGATTATGTCTTTCAATATTGAATTCCATTTAGTACGCTATAAGCGGGTTGAAATTGAGCGTAACACATTTTCTCTAATATTGAGAGATTCATATTCAAAATTATGAAGGATGTAGACCAAATTGTTTATGTAACTGTACGTTGATAGTAGCTAAGTCGCCTTCCAATGTTGGTTAGCTCATTGTTGCAAAACTAAACGAGACGAGAATAAATACTATAGTTTCAAAGTCTTGATAAAGCACTTCAAAGAACACTCAAAAATGTTAAAACTTGGTCAGAGAACGATTTTATACATTTAAGGTTGCAAATAATTCAGGATTTACAAAATACATATCTGCTGAAATATGTTAGGTACATTAGGTTTTTTAATATTGTAGAAACAGCCAATTGCAATAAGTGGTCATTTAAATGAAGATATCTGGATCGACTTTGTTATAGGCAGGATCAATAGCAACTTGTGAATTAAGCAAAATGTTTATTTTTGTTCAATAAAAGTTTACACGACACCATATTATTATAAAAATTACACGAAAAATTTATAAATATAGGTCAGTCTAATACAAATAAAAATTACGTTTCATTTTAGTAAAATAAAAATATCCATAGGACTACCACGTTATTATGATATTAAAAATGTTCAAACAAAAGAAAATCGAAAAATCATCTGTATTGACATTTTTCTCCAAAAGTTGCATTATGTTTACAATCTCAAAGTCTCGAAATCCATAACCTCAAGAATCTCTTCAAAACATGATTTAGCAGTCTATGTTACAGAGCGTAACTTCTCTAGAAATTCTCTCTCCTAAAGTATATTTGAAACGAGAAAACACATGTAAAAATCGCACGAGAGGCGGTGGGACATTGCTCCTCCAAAAAGGGAAAAGAAAAACGAAGGTTAATGCGAGGATAAATCATCCAAAACTGAAGGCAAACCTATTGTATAAACGCAAATGTACGAACACGAGACATTTGTTTCCCGTATACGAACGTCATCTTGTGGCAGACGTGCGTGTGTTAGCCCTTATTTTTATTCCAAGTGCCCGGGAGCTGGGAGGGGTGGCGGCGAAAGATAAAGCGCGGGCATGTCGAACAAATGCCAGCGGGGTTCCGCATAAATAAATAAAACTGTATGGAGCGGCGGTTGCAGCATCTGTTTCTCGCCGTAGTCTCTTGATTGGACCGACGGGAGGCATCATGAAACAAATGAGCATTCCAATATCAGTTAAAATAAGTGTAGCTGGCTGTTAATACCAGTTAAAAGCATTTATTAATTTATTTTCTCCTATTAGTTAGCTTATAATGTGTTCCATGCGCTCGCTGGCAGACGAGCCCCCTCCCCCTCCTCCTCCCCCGTGCCAACCACAGCCACCTTTACCTGCGCAGCGGGCACACAGGCGACGAGGAGATGGGGTGGTGGAGGAAAGGTGATGGAGTAAAGGAGGAGATGCAGAAAAGACAGAGAAGATAGAGGAAATGAAAGCAGGAAGGAAATGAGAAACTGGAGGAAAGGGGACAAGGAGAAGAGGGGATAAGAATGAAAAGATAAGGAGAAAAGGAGGAAGTGATGGAAAGGAGGAAAAGAAGAAATAAGATGAAAGGGGGAAAGAGGAGGAAGTAAAAAAGGTGAAAAGTAAAAAAGAATGATCAAAGGGAAGTGGAGGAAATGTATACGGAGGAAAGAGGAGTAGAAAAGAGGACAAGATGGAGAAATAATGAGAAAATGGAAGAAGAAGATGGGAAAGAATCAGGAAAAGGAAAGGAGGACGGAGGAAAGAAGAAATGGGAGAGATGGAGCGAAGAGATAAAGTGGTCGAGAAAGGAAAAAGAGAAGATAAGAAATGAGATGGAAGGAAAGTTAAAGTCAATACGATTGTATGTGGAGTTGAAGAAAGAAAAGAGGCTTCGGAAGGTAGGGTAATAAAATGGTGATGTAATGTATAACAGAACGTGAGAGACAATGAAAATTAAGTGGTGAGAATCGAGGTGATAGTGTGTGATGGGAGGAGGTGTCCGGCATGGAGCGATGAAGAGGCGTGATAGGGTTGAAGCAAATGAATACGAGACGATGGAATGAGTGAACCCAAAACATCGAAAATCATGCGAAGGCGGAGCGAAGGTGACAACCGATTTTGGAATGCAATGCTCAAGAACAAATGAGCAAATTGTCAAAACACCACACAAGCCCAGTAATCCACACCAGGTCAAACATGGCAGCACAAAGCAGGCGCCTGTATCGGGAACGGAGACAAAAGTGGGCGGGCAGGCCAACTCCAAGAACAAAATGACACTAAACTTGTCAGACCAGCACACAGCCCAGTAATCCCCACCAGGTCAAAACATGGCAGCGCAAAGTCGAGGCGCCTGTATCGGGAACGGAGACAAAAGTGGGCGGGGCAGAGCCAAACTCCATGAGGCGGTGGCGGCGCGAGGTAGTGTAGTAGTGAGAAAGGCCGTCGCAGGTCGGGGCGGGGAGGAGGGCTGAACAGCGCCGTCCCGGAGACGCAGATTTGATTCGCGTGCGCCCCCGCCCCCCTCCCCCCACCTTCTCCGGCGGCGTCTCCGGCAAGAACTAGCCCGAGTCCATGAATACCCCGCCCCCCCTCGACAGTCACCTCGGCAGCCCCGCTCACCGC